>PRKT01002301.1:6121-26530 GCA_003671525.1 Saccostrea glomerata | reverse complement strand
GGACGGGACAAACACGCGGCAAAATGAAGCAGGGTTCTCTGCACGCTTGAGTGACAGTAATCGCCTGGTCGCTCTAGGTAGCTTAGAGTGGACAACGAGCGAAGAACAACGAACACTGCATGAGCGCGCCCAAGCGGACAGAGAAACAAAAGTTCGCCCTTGGGGTTCGCTCTAGTACTGGGTTGTGTCCGATCTGTACTGAGATTAAAATGACAAAGTAAATAGTTAGTTGTTCTGGGCCCAGAGTTAAAACCGACTCATATGCATCAGTTCATATTATTATGTTTATTCAACGTAATTTTTTTTTTGTACAGAATAATCAATAGATCATAGGGTTTATTCTCAAATGATTTATAAATGTTAACTCAAGCAATATTCTGAGCATGCGACGCAATCGTTAAACCTGTCGTTTTTCTTAAGTTAGTCTAAAGAAAATAAAAAAAAGAAAATCCCCTGATATTAATGTTACAAAGGTCAGAATTCTGGTTCGCTCTCCTTTTACATGTTGTATTTGTGAAAGAAGAAAAAGAAACTCGAAGATCACGCTCATAACACTCATTCAGACGAGAAGACATAGAAAAACACGAAATATAAAGACATTCAACTTTATCGAAAAGGAAAGATAACATATAAATATAAAATATTAATAAGGCTGCCAGAAGATCGTTACTAAATATAATTAGTTACAAAGACAAGATCAATGTACAATTTGTCTTACGTATTAATGTTGTAAATGAAAAAAAACATGGATTGAATCTAATGTCGAATATTAGAATGAATTTGTTACCGTAAAGGCCAAAAAAAGCTAAGGATAGGGAATTTGGAGGGTTTCTAACTTGATGTAGTGCATGAGTACTTAAAAAAAACATGCATAAAATTTAGTACAGGTAGAGTTAAATTCATCGGTCAATGATTGGTCACTGATCAGTTATATAATTGTAAATGTAGAAATAGAAATCCACCTGCACAGAACCAAAATAAGAAAACTCGCACATATTTAATAATGATACAGTCTTACTATATTTGTGACATGAACATCTATCATCAAATAACCAACCAAATTCTATTGTAAAGTATGACAATGGTTTTGAAAGACAAGGTTAGTATTAGGTCTTGACCCATTTCCCCTGTTCTGATATCAAAAATATAAAAACATTTCACAGTTGCTAGTTACCAATGAAGAACATTGATGTTACTTGTTTTATAACCAGCAACTTTTTTTTGTTTAAAAGCATACATTGGGGCCACAAGATGGTGAAAAAATTAAACATTTTTCCACATTTCCTAACGTTTGAGGGCATAACCATATGTTCGTTTTAATTGTTCCTTCGATAACAAGCACAATCTCAGATTCTATATACACAAGGTGAATTTCATACTGATCTATGAAGTGTATAAATTTTGTACATACGGCCACTGAAATTTTCTACTTTCCTACTTTAATGGTGAACGAACGCTGTTCGAAAGGTGAAGAAACGCAGAGTGAATGGTGATTGAACGACGTGTGAATGCTGAACGCAACTTGATAAACGATGTTTGAACGGTGAGCAAATGCAGAGCGCAAACGGACCGCAAACGCGTGCGCAAAGTGAACGGTGAACGCACGATGAACTCTTTTTTTTTCCGGAATGCCTCCGATCTTTTCCTTACATTGAAACTATTCTTTTGTATTCTAATGTCAAGTGCTAAGATATAAATAACAATAAAAAGATAAATAGATAACTAAATACAACAATTTTTCTGCACTTATTATGATGTTTAAAATCAACATTTTGATAACTCAACTTTTAATGCTGTAAAACATATGCAATTGCTATCGAACTCGTGAAGTATAAAAGATAAAATTATTCTACACTTCAGGACTTTGCAAATAGATCGAGTAAATAAAATTAAGGTTAATTTTGGAATTGGTTTCTGAATATCTCAAGAAGTATACGGAATTACGGCATGAAATTTGGTAGCAATAAAGTTTGTTTATATATGAATAGATTTAAATAGAAAGAAAAAAAAATGTTAAGCATTTGGTTTTAAAGAATTTTATTGACGAAAGCAGGTACTCTGTGGAAAGTGTTCCTTACCCCTATTTTTTTAACAATTCATTTTTTTTCTAAGCGACCTACAGGCCTGTGGTCCACACGTAGAATAAATTTGTTTATTCTTTTAACTTATAAAATGATATGAATTTTAGAAGAGAACACTACTACTAATAAAACGAATTTATTACCACGCATTGTAACAACATTCAATTTATTTACTAAGGCGATTCGGTGTAAAATAATAAAACATTTACAAAGGTCTGTTGAGGTATTCTTTTTATATATATATATAGCTTATAGTGATTCTATTGTTTCTTCTTATTATTATTATTATTAAGGTCTTCCGTCTTCACGGAAGACCTTATAGTTATTCTACTGTTTCTTATTATTATTATTAATATTCTTTTTATTATTTTTTTTCCAAAATTTTGTGCACGCGATTTCTCAAAGACTACTGGATGGAATTACATGAAATTTTCAGAAAAGATGTGTCGTAACATGAACTTAATCTATCTGAGCGATTTTTTGAAAATTCATATCTGGTGCCGAGTTACGGGACATTTCCTGATTTTAAAATGACATTTTGTCTGTGGTTAATCTCAAGAACGGTAAAAGATAGCAATGTGAAACTTTCAGGGATAATAGATCGTGATAAGTACTATCCAATACGCGACCTTTCGTTCGTCGTCAATACTTCCTGTCGTTAGGAGATGCGAATTGAAAAAAAGCGTATTTTCTAACTTTTTTGTTTTCCAATAGTTTTTATTTATTTTTGGAATATTAATAGAGACCTTTCTATTGATGCTTACTATATAAGTTGTTTGATTATTGGTTAATCTGAACTCTAGATATTAATATTTGAAAATCTGAAGCGGGCCCAAGATGGCATCTGCCTTTGTCAACTCCGCCATTTCGCGAGTAGGGGTTTATGGAGGCAGCTGAGCGTTTGATTAAACGATTCTGACATAAGGATACATGAAATGTAAAAAACTACTTCGACTCTAACGTAGTAGTGAAATGGTTGGAGGAGTTACGTCCCGTTACTTGTTTATATTATAATAGCTAATCAATGTAAATATTGTAATTAATTGGTCAATTGACAAAAGAATTATACAAGTATTATTGATAAATGATGTTCTGTTAGAAAATAATAATAGTGTTGCCAAAAGAAAGGCAGTCTGTTGTATTTTATCAATATGATATCTGATAACTTATGATCATTGATTAAGTTGAGGTACAAGGGGGCAGTACAGCCAACTGGCTTGTGTCTCCACTTTGGTACAGAAACCAATTGGTGTATCGATCAAATCGGATTGTGCAAAGTTGCTGTAGTTTGTGACTTGTTAAAATATAGTTGTGTGACGTTAGCTATAGGTTTGTCATTAGGACAGAGAAGCTCTTACAAAGTTAAATCATACTGTGTAAGTATATTGTAGCCACTTGGCTAGAGTTATATAGGCAACTTGGTAAGCAGTAATACACCAGGCAGGTGTTAAAGGCTAAATCAAGAGGCACCAGGCAGATAGATGTTGACTTATATAGTCAGTTTTACGAGTATAGTGAGGCAATTATCAGATGGCACAAGGCAGGTGCCGGTATTAACTGAAGATATATAATTATACAAAGCACTTAGGTCATTTGATTTAAAGACACCAGGCAGGTGTCATATTATTATCTGTATATATTGCATTCAATCATATCCCCAGTAAAACTCGGTAATCCGAGCACGGACCTACTGACCGCTCAGATCCGACACGTTACAGTAGTACGTTGCAATTGAGTGTCAATCTTAAAACTTAATTTCCGTTTCACTGCTTTAGTGTAACTGGGCTAGATATGATATGTAATGTGTATAATGTGTTACATATACTTTCTTAACGTCGAAATAAAATAAAGGCGCTAAGAATGTTTTATTTTTGAAATTTAATTGAAGCTATCATACCTATTTAATAGATCAGTCCAAAGAAAAGGCGCGAATATTTACTCGTGGCGTTTGGCACGAAGTTATCAATGCTTTTTTATAATTCTTAGACAGGTGAACTGTTGCAAAAGTATACACAAAGTATATTTAGAGCAGTACTCCCAATAGCTTAATGGTAAGCCCGTTGGGGATAAAAAAGTATTTTTTTAAAAAAGCGCATTCACTTTGGCGACATGGGTTTAATCCTCCTTGTGACCAAATTTTGAATCTCTTTTCAGCTCGATTTTTCCTGGGTTTCTTTTCCTAAAGCGGACGGAAGACCTCTCTTTGCTCGCAACGAGATCGTTTCTAGTTCTTATTATTATTATTTTTTTTTTTTTGACAAAATTTTGTGCAGGCGATTTCTCGAGAACTATTCAGCGGTTTTCAACGAAACTTTCACAGAATTTGTGTTATAATATGAAGTTGTTACTTGTGAAGGAAAATTTGGAAAATACGATTCCGGTTCCAAGTTATGGCCAATTTCCTGATTTTAAAATGCAATTTTGTCGCCCCTTTTTATCGAAAATGGCTGAGTATATGAACTGGAGACTAATTGGAGATGATAGATCATGACTTTGTGGTTTGCGGAATCGTCTTTTTGTGCGTCGTCAGTACTTCCGGTTTGTACCGGAAGGGTATTTAAAAAATGCAATTTTCCAACTGTTTTGTTATTCAATATCTTTTTGTGATGTTAATAATTAAAATAGAGACTCATTTGCGAATGCGTTATATGTAATTTGTTCTAGAATCGAAAAAGCCAATCTCGAGATATTTGCATTTAAAATTTTGAAGCGGTGTTTTCAATGGCCGAATGGTTAACGCGTTGGATTGTCACGCGAGCGACCCGGGTTCGCTCCCCCGAATGTCCGATTTTTTTTAATCACTTTTTCTGCTAGATTTTCTGCATTTTATTTCAGAATGGGACGGAAGACCTCTCGTTGCTCGCAACGAGATCGTTCTAGTTATTTAAGGTCTTCCGTCTTCACGGAAGACCTTATAGTGATTCTATTGTTTCTTCTTATTATTATTAAGGTCTTCCGTCTTCACGGAAGACCTTCTAGTGATTCTACTGTTTCTTATTATTATTATTATTATTATTATTTTTTTCCCCAAAATTTTGTGCAGGCGATTTCTCGAAAACTATTCAGTGGTTTTCAATGAAACTTTCAGGAATTATGCGTCATTATATGAAGTTGTGGCATGACAAGGAAAATTTGGAATATTCACCTTCGGTTCCAAGATATTGACAGATTTCTGATTTTAAAACGGATTTTTGTTCCCCCTTTTTTTCAAAAAGGGCTTAAGATATTAACTGGAGACTTATTAGAGATGATAGATGATCACTTCTAGATTTGCGGAATTACCTTTTTGTGCGTCGTTACTACTTCCGGTTGCTATCGGAGGCGAAATTTTCTAACTTTTTTGTTTTTCAATATTTTTCATTTATTTTTGGAATGCTAATAGAAACCTTTCTTTTAATGCTCACTGTATCATTTGTTTGAATATTGATAAATCCAAACTCTAGATATTAACATTTAAAAATCTGAAGCGGGTCCAAAATGGCTGCTGTCTCTGTCATATCCGACATTTCGCAATTCAGGGTGTACGAAGTCAGCCGAGCGTTTGCTTGAATGAAAGTAAAATAGGATAAATGAAATGTAAAGGAATACTTGGATTCGCTCGTCGTTGTTACGTTATAATTCTGTGTCAAACTTTGATTTAATCCTTGGTCGTCTGAAACGTCTTCTATAATTGGTTTTGGCTGGTTCTCAAAGTAGAAAAAGAAAAGACTAAATGTGCAAATGAAATACGTATCTTTTGTTTCGGAAAATTAGATTTTAAATCATAGGTATAAGTTTTTTAAGAAACAATATGGATGTACATAGTAAGTATTAAACGTAACCACTGTTTTGCTCATGCAGACTTGTGTCATATTCAAATAATAGAAAAGAAAAAAAATATTAGAAAATCATTTTTCAAAATATCGTTGAATGGAGTTCATATTAACATTCGTGTCTCAAAGATCTGATTTGAATTATTGAACATAAATCATAATGTTATCTGATTCCCTGACTGTAGTAGGCATGCTTTTATCAATATGTTCTTAGTGTGGATGAACAGGAAATTAAAAAAAAAGTTAAAAAGTTTACCAGATTCACTGATTTAGTATTATTTATCTATATACGATATGGAATGTGTAAATATGCTATATATACTTTCTTAACCTTCAAATTTAAGCTATAAGAACGTTCTTGTTTCATTTCCATCGAAGCTATCGCACCTATTTAATGGAACATTCCAAAGAAAAAGCGCGAAGATTTACTCGTGGTGTTTTTCTTATTATTATTATTCTTTTTTTTGACAAAATTTTGTGCAGGCGATTTCTCGAGAACTATTCAGCGGTTTTCAACGAAACTTTCACAGAATATGTGTTATAATATGAAGTTGTTACTTTTGAAGGAAAATTTGGAAAATACGATTCCGGTTCCAAGTTATGGCCAATTTTCTGATTTTAAAATGCAATTTTGTCGCCCCTTTTTATCGAAAATGGCTGAGTATATGAACTGGAGACTAATTGGAGATGATAGATCATGACTTTGTGGTTTGCGGAATTGTCTTTTTGTGCGTCGTCAGTACTTCCGGTTTGTACCGGATGGTAATTAAAAAAATGCAATTTTTCCAACTTTTTTGTTATTCAATATTTTTTTGTGATGTTAATTATTTAAATAGAGACTCATTTGCGAATGCGTTATATGTAATTTGTTTTAGAATCGAAAAAGCCAAACTCGAGATATTTGCATTTAAAAATTTGAAGCGGTGTTTTCAATGGCCGAATGGTTAACGCGTTGGATTGTCACGCGAGCGACCCGGGTTCGCTCCCTCGAATGTCCGATTTTTTTTTATCACTTTTTCTGCTAGATTTTTTGCATTTTATTTCAGAATGGGACGGAAGACCTCTCGTTGCTCGCAACAAGATCGTTCTAGTCTTATTATTATAATTTATTTTTTTGACAAAATTTTGTGCAGGCGATTTCTTGAAAACTATTCAGCGGTTTTTAATGAATCTTTCACAAAATATGTGTCATCATATGAAGTTGTTACATCCCTAGAGAAATTTGGAAAATTCGCTTCTGGTGCCAAGTTATGGACAATTTCCTGATTTTAAAATACGATTTTGTCGCCCCTTTTTGTCGAAAATGGCTAAGGATATGAACTGGAGACTTATTGGAGATGATAGATCATGACTTTGTGGTTTGCAGAATTGCCTTTTTGTGCGTCGTCAGTACTTCCGGTCGTTACGAATTGCAAACTTAAAAAAATCGTTTTTTCTAACTTTTTTGTTATTCAGTATTTTTCATTTATATTTGGTATGGTAGTAGAAGCCCTCCGTATAATGCTTACTATTTAATTTGTTTGAATGTTAATATATCTAAAGTCTAGATATTAGCATTCAAAAATCTGAAGCGTGTCCAAAATGGCGGCTGTCTCTGTCAACGCCGACATTTTGCAATAGTGGTTTACGGAGGCAGCCGAGCGTTTGCTTGAACGAAAGTAACAAAAGAATAAATGAAATGTAAAGGAATACTTGGATTGTCACGTCGTAGTTTCGTTGCAGTTCTGTGTCAAACTAACGTCTTCTATAATTGGTTTTGGCTGGTTTTCAAAGTAGAAAAACAAAAGACGATTGCGCACAATGTGCAAATGAAATTCGATACCTAATATCTTTTGTGCATCACGGAAAACCTTATAAGTAATACTTTCTCAAAAAAGAATATCAATTAATATTGTCAGTATAAATCTTCACCACTGTTTTTCCTATGCACACTTGTGTCATATCAAACTATAAATAAGACAAAAATAAGAAAACGATTTTTTTAAAGCTCGCTTCATGGAGTTTATTTTAGCATTCTTGTTTCAAAGACCTGATTCAAGTTATTGAGCATAAATGATTTCTGATTCCTTGACCATCAAAGGGCGAGCCATGTTTTACGGCGAAACGTTTCAACCTTTTTCAATTAACTAATCGGGATAGTTCAGTTTGGGGATAAACAGGAAATTGAAAAAAAAATCATAACCGTTTCACCGCTTTAGTGTTACATGCATACATACAATATGGAATTTTTAAAATGTGTTAAATATACTTTCTAAATCTGGAATCTTAGGCTATAAGAACATTCTTTTTTTTTTTTGATTTCTTTGAAGCTATCACACCTATTTAATAGAACATTCCAAAGAAAAAGCGCGAAGATTAACTCATGGCGTTTGGCGCTAAATTTTGAATAGTGACCTGCCTTTCATAATTTTAAGAGAGAAGCATATTCGTTAATATATACAAGTAGATTTAGAGTAGAGGTCCCGATAGCGTAATATTTAGTGCGTTGGAATCTCATGCTAGCGAATTGGGTTTAATCCTCCTTGTGTGCAAATATTTTTTTACCTTTTCAACTCGATTTTACGTCTTCTTTCCGGAATCGGACGGAAGACCTCTCGTTGCTCGCAACGAGTTTCATATCTAGTTATTATTATTATTCCTTTACTCTGCACAAATTTTGTGCAGAATATTTCTCAGAGATGGCTCCATGGATTTGCTTCAAATTTTCAGGGTTGTTGCAGGATAATCTGAAGTTTATACCATTTTAAGGATTTTTTTGAAAATCACTTCCGGTCTAGAGTTATTGCCATTTTCTTAAAATTTAGCGGACCTTCTTCTCCGTCATTGATCTCAGAAACGACTTAAGCTAGAGCGCTGAAATTTTCATTGATGATAGAAGACATGTCCCCATGTTACTGGGAGTTTGGATAGTTTCCGGAAGTACCTAGTATGGAAGCTCGGTAGGGGTCAAAATTTAGGATACAAATTATGAGTGATTTTTCAGACATTTTTAATGATATCTTTTAAAATAGAATTATTTTGTTAAAACATACGGTAGGGGTCAAAATTTAGGATACAAATTATGAGTGATTTTTCAGACATTTTAATGATATCTTTTAAAATAGAATTATTTTGTTAAAACATACTGAACAACATTTGTGCAGAATGGCAAGATCTTTAATATGATTCCATAAAAAAAGTGCTCACTCATCACATTAAGGGTCAAAAGGGGCTAAAAGTAATTTTTCGATAACTCTTTAACAGTCAATAATTTGTTATACATTACTGAAGCAAAAATGTTTATTTCAACAATCTACAACTGTATATTATGATTTTTATGTCGTACATTACATAATTAAGGGCCACAAGGGGCCAGAAGGCTAAATATTTGACATTTTATATCTCGAAAGTGAGAAATATTTTGATAAGTAATATTGAACAAAAGATGTTCAAAATCATGTTCTGAAGAATATGCAACCTTTCATTTTTCGCTAAACGTCCCCATTAGGGAGTTGAAGGGTTGGCCCCTAAATAATTCTTTTGCGAATAACTCGAAAACGAAAAATAATCTCTGACTAGTTGTTGAACAAAAAGTGTTCAAAATCTAAAGAGCTTTTAGATAAAATCCAGAAAAAGGGGCTGGACACTCAAATTAGGGGCCAAAAGGGGCTAAAAGTCTTTTTTTGATAACTCTTTAACAGTCAATCTTTTGTTATACATTACTGAAGCAAAACTGTTCATCTCAACAATCTACAACTGTATATTATGATTTTAATATCGTATTGTACATAATTAGGGGCCACAAGAGGCCAGAATGCTAAATCTTTGACATTTTATATCTCGAAAGTGAGAAATATTTTGATCAGTGATATTGAACAAAACATGTTCAAAATCATGTTCTGAACAATATGCAACCTTTCATTTTTCGCTAAACGTCCCCATTAGGGAGTTGAAGGGTTGGCCCCTTAATATTTCTTTTGCGAATAACTCGAAAACGAAAAATAATCTCTGAATAGTCGTTGAACAAAAAGTGTTCAAAATCCTAAGAGCTTTAAGATGAAATCCGAAAAAAAGGGACTGGACACTCAAATTAGGGGCCAAAAGGGGCTAAAAGTCTTTTTTTGATAACTCTTTAACAGTCAATTTTTTGTTATACATTACTGAAGCAAATATGTTTATCTCAACAATCTACAACTGTATATTATGATTTTTATGTCGTATATTGCATAATTAGGAGCTACAGGGGGCCAGAATGCTAAATCTTTGACATTTTATATCTCGAAAGTGAGAAATATTTTGACAAGTAATATTGAACAAAATATCTTCAAAATCATGTTCTGAACAATATGAAACCTTTCATTTTTCGCTAAACGTCCCCATTAGGGAGTTGAAGGGTTGGCCTCTAAATATTTCTTTTTCAAATAACTCGAAAACGAAAGAGAATCTCTGAATAGTTGTTGAACAAAAAGTGCTAAAAAATCCTAAGAGCTTCAAAATGAAATCCAGGCAAAGGGGCTGGGCACTCAAATTAGGGGCTAAAAGGGGCTAAAAGTCTTTTTTTGATAACTCTTTAACAGTCAATATTTTGTTATACATTACTGAAGCAAAAATCTTTATCTCAACAATCTACAATTGTATATTATGATTTTTATGTCGTATATTGCATAATTAGGGGCCACAACGGGCCAGAATGCTAAATATTTGACATTTTATATCTCGAAAAAGAGAAATATTTTGACAAGTAAAATTGAAAAAAAGATGTTCAAAATCATGTTCTGATCAATATGCAACCTTTAATTTTTCGCTAAACGTCCTCATTAGGGAGTTAAAGGGTTGGCCCCTAAATATTTCTTTTGCGAATAACTCGAAAACAAAAAAGAATCTCTGAATACTTATGAAATAAAAGTGCTCAAAATCATAAGAGCTTCAAAATGAAATCCAGGAAAAGGGGCTGGGCACTCAAATCAGGGACCAAAAGGGGCTAAAACTCTTTTTTGATAACGCTTTAACAGTCAATAATTTGTAATATATTACTGAAGAAAAAATGTTTATTTCAATAATCTACAACTGTATATTATGATTTTAAAGTCGTACATTACATAATTAGGGGCCACAAGGGGCCAGAAGGCTAAATCTTTGATGCTTTGTATTTCGAAAGTGAGAAATATTTTAATAAGTAATATTGAACAAAAGATGTTCAAAATCATGTTCTGAAGAATATGCAACCTTTCATTTTTCGCTAAACGTCCCCATTAGGGAGTTGAAGGGCTGGTCCCTTAATATTTTTCTTTTGCGAATAACTCGAAAACGAAAAAGAATATCTGAATAGTTGTTGAACAAAAAGTGTTCACAATCCTGAGAGCTTTAAAGTGTTATGATGAAAAAAGGGCTGATCCCTAATATAAGGGGCTGTGAGGGGCCAAAAGTCGATTTTAGATGTCTTTATTGTTCAATGTCTTTTTACAGATTATGGAAAATCATTACTTCAGAATGAAAATCTCATTCAAAATTTTATCTCATCTCATCAAGAATCGAACGGAAGACCCACTCGTTGTTCACAACGAGATCGTGTCTAGTTAAGGTCTTCCGTCTTCAGCGGAAGACCCTTCTATTATTCTTCGGTTTCTTTTTCACTTTTATTAGGGTCTTCCGTCTTCAGCGGAAGACCCTTCTATTATTCTTCGGTTTCTTTTTCACTTTTATTAGGGTCTTCCGTCTTCAGCGGAAGACCCTTCTATTATTCTATTGTTTCTTTTTCACTTTTATTATTCTTTTTTCTTTTCTTTACAAATTTTGTGCAGAGGATTTCTCGGAGATGGCTCGTTCAATTTTGTTCAAATTTTCAGGGTTGATGCATCTTTATCTGAAGTTAATTCCGGCACTTTCGTTTTTGAAAAGTCACTTCCGGTAAGAAGTTATCGCCCTTTTATCGAATTTTTAGTGACCATTTTGTCGACACAAAAACTCAAGAACCACAAAAGCTAGAGTGTTGAAATTTTTAGTGATAGTAGAGGACATGTTGTAGTTGTGCACCTGGGTTTTCAAATTTTCCGGAAGTGTCTAGTATGGAAGCTCGGTAGGGGTCAAAATTTAGGACACGAATCATAACTGATTTTTAAAGACATTTTGCATCATATCTTTTAAAGTATAATTATTTTGTTAAAACATACTGAACAAAATTTGTGCAGAATGACAAGTTCTTTAAATCGATATCAAGAAAAAAGTGCTGACTCATCACATTAGGGGCCAAAAGGGGCTAAAAGTCTTTTTTCGATAACTCTTTAACAGTTAATATTTTGTTATACATTACTGAAGCAAAAATGTTTATCTCAACATTTTACAACTATATATTATGATTTTAATGTCGTATAATACATGATTAGGGGCCAAAAGGGGCCAGAATGCTAAATCTTTGACGCTTTATATCTCGAAAGTGAGAAATATTTTGACAAGTAATATTGAACAAAAGATGTTCAAAATCATGTTCTGAACAATATGCAACCTTTCATTTTTCGCTAAACGTCCCCATTAGGGAGTTGAAGGGTTGGCCCCTAAATATTTCTTTTGCAAATAACTCGAAAACGAAAAAGAATCTCTGAATAGTTGTTGAACAAAAAGTGTTCAAAATCCTAAGAGCTTCAAGATGAAATCAAGAAAAAGGGGCTGGGCACTCAAATTAGGGGCCAAAAGGGGCTAAAAGTCTTTTTTCGATAACTCTTTAACAGTCAATATTTTGTTATACATTACTGAAGCAAAAATGTTTATCTCAACATTTTACAACTATATATTATGATTTTAATGTCGTATAATACATGATTAGGGGCCAAAAGGGGCCAGAATGCTAAATCTTTGACGCTTTATATCTCGAAAGTGAGAAATATTTTGACAAGTAATATTGAACAAAAGATGTTCAAAATCATGTTCTGAACAATATGCAACCTTTCATTTTTCGCTAAACGTCCCCATTAGGGAGTTGAAGGGTTGGCCCCTAAATATTTCTTTTGCAAATAACTCGAAAACGAAAAAGAATCTCTGAATAGTTATTGAACAAAAAGTGTTCAAAATCCTAAGAGCTTCAAGATGAAATCAAGAAAAAGGGGCTGGGCACTCAAATTAGGGGCCAAAAGGGGCTAAAAGTCTTTTTTCGATAACTCTTTAACAGTCAATATTTTGTTATACATTACTGAAGCAAAAATGTTTATCTCAACATTTTACAACTATATATTATGATTTTAATGTCGTATAATACATGATTAGGGGCCAAAAGGGGCCAGAATGCTAAATCTTTGACGCTTTATATCTCGAAAGTGAGAAATATTTTGACAAGTAATATTGAACAAAAGATGTTCAAAATCATGTTCTGAACAATATGCAACCTTTCATTTTTCGCTAAACGTCCCCATTAGGGAGTTGAAGGGTTGGCCCCTAAATATTTCTTTTGCAAATAACTGGAAAACGAAAAAGATTCTTTGAAAAGTTATTGAGCAAAAAGTGTTCAATATCCTAAGAGCTTCAAGATGAAATCAAGAAAAAGGGGCTGGGCACTCAAATTAGGGGCCAAAAGGGGCTTAAAGTCTTTTTTCGATAACTCTTTAACAGTCAATATTTTGTTATACATTACTGAAGCAAAAATGTTTATCTCAACATTTTACAACTATATATTATGATTTTAATGTCGTATAATACATGATTAGGGGCCAAAAGGGGCCAGAATGCTAAATCTTTGACGCTTTATATCTCGAAAGTGAGAAATATTTTGACAAGTAATATTGAACAAAAGATGTTCAAAATCATGTTCTGAACAATATGCAACCTTTCATTTTTCGCTAAACGTCCCCATTAGGGAGTTGAAGGGTTGGCCCCTAAATATTTCTTTTGCAAATAACTCGAAAACGAAAAAGAATCTCTGAATAGTTATTGAACAAAAAGTGTTCAAAATCCTAAGAGCTTCAAGATGAAATCAAGAAAAAGGGGCTGGGCACTCAAATTAGGGGCCAAAAGGGGCTTAAAGTCTTTTTTCGATAACTCTTTAACAGTCAATATTTTGTTATATATTACTGAAGCAAAAATGTTTATTGCAACATTTTACAACTATATATTATGATTTTAATGTCGTATAATACATGATTAGGGGCCAAAAGGGGCCAGAATGCTAAATCTTTGACGCTTTATATCTCGAAAGTGAGAAATATTTTGACAAGTAATATTGAACAAAAGATGTTCAAAATCATGTTCTGAACAAAGTGCAACCTTTCATTTTTCGCTAAAAGTCCCCATTAGGGAGTTGAAGGGTTGGCCCCTAAATATTTCTTTTGCAAATAACTAGAAAACGAAAAAGAATCTCTGAATAATTGTTGAATAAAAAGTGTTCAAAATCCCAAGAGCTTCCAGATGAAATCAAGAAAAAGGGGCTGGGCACTCAAATTAGGGGCCAAAAGGGGCTTAAAGTTTTTTTTCAATAACTCTTTAACAGTCAATATTTTGTTATACATTACTGAAGCAAAAATGTTTATCTCAACAATCAACCACTATATATTATGATTTTAATGTCGTATAATACATGATTAGGGGCCAAAAGGGGCCAGAAGGCTAAATCTTTGACGCTTTATATCTCGAAAGTGAGAAATATTTTGACAAGTAATGTTGAACAAAAGATATTCAAAATCATGTTCTGAACAATATACAACCTTCCATTTTTCGCTAAAAGTCCCCATTAGGGAGTTGAAGGGTTGGCCCCTAAATATTTCTTTTGCAAATAACTCGAAAACGAAAAAGAATCTCTGAATAGTAATTGAATAAAAAGTGTTCAAAATCCTAAGAGATTCAAGATGAAATCAAGAAAAAGGGGCTGGGCATTCAAATTAGGGGCCAAAAGGGCTTAAAGTCTTTTTTCGATAACTCTTTAACAGTTAATATTTTGTTATATATTACTGAAGCAAAAATGTTAATCTCAACAATCTTCCACTGTATATTATGATTTTAATGTCGTATATTACATGATAAGGGGCCAAAAGGGGCCAGAATGCTAAATCTTTGACGCTTTATATCTCGAAAGTGAGAAATATTTTGACAAGTAATATTGAATAAAAGACGTTCAAAATCATGTTCTGAACAATATGCAACCTTTTTTCGTTAAAAGTCCCCATTAGGGAGTTGAAGTGTTGGCCCCTAAATGTCTCTTTTGCAAATAACCCAAAAACGAAAAAGAATCTCTGAATAGTTGTTGAATAAAAAGTGTTCAAAATTCTAAGAGCTTTCAGATGAAATCACAAAAAGGGCTGGGCGCTTAAATTAGGGGCCAAGAGGGGCCAAAAGTTTTCAATCGATAACTCTTTAGTTGTTAATATTTGTAATACATTACTAAGCAAAGATGTTTATCTCAACCATTTACAACTATTTATCATGATTTTGATGTCGTATGGTACGTTGTTAGGGGCCACAAGGGGCCAGAATGCTAAATCTTCGACGCTTTTTATCTCGAAAATGAGAAATATATTGATAAATAATATCGAACAAAAGATGTTCAAAATCATGTTCTGAACAATATGCAACCTTTCATTTTTCGCTAAATTTCCCCATTAAGGAGTTGAATTGCTGGCCCCTAAATATTTCTTATGTGAATAACTCAAAAACGAAAAAAAATCTCTGAATAGTTGTTGAACAAAAAGTCATCAAAATCATGAGAGCTTTCAGATGATATGAAAAAAGGGCTTATCCCTAATGTTTGGGGCCGTGAGGGGCAAAGAGTTAATTTTTTAAAAGTCTTGAATGTTCAATGCCTTTTTACAGATTATGGAAAATCATTATTTTAGAATGAAAATCTCAATCAAAATTTTATCTCATCTTATCAAGAATCGGACGGAAGACCCACTCGTTGCTCGCAACGAGATAGTATCTAGTTATTATTATTTTTATTCTTTTTTCTTCTTACAAAATTTTTGTAATAATAGGAGACAGAAAAAGACAAGTAAAACCATAGGCCCATGGGTCAGATGGCTCACCTGAATGCTTTGGCTTGAGATTGTTAATCAGTTCTGTAGTGAAAAGTCTACACATAATGTGGAACAGACCCTCCACCTTCCCTCCCTCCCCTCTGGCAGAACAAAGGAATGGGTCATGATTTTATTAACCTGAATCTAATGAAGTAATTTTGTCCTGCCATACACAAGTCAAACATACGCAGCACAGTTAAGGTTACAAAAAGGAGGCGGAGCCTAATTTGTACGGGAAAACTTGACTATGACATCATACACAATATACTTCATACAACATTTCTTTAAAATACCACAAAATGAGTTTATCTGCTAATTTAACCAGTAAGAAATCATCAAACTACATAAAAACTTACTACAACGTGTTGTTTTGTCGTTAGTTAAATCCCACATAACAAGTTATAAACAAGGCACTGATCGCAAAACACTTGTCAATATGACGTCATTTCTTACAACGTGACGTATTTTGTATGCAGTGAGAGACAGATCTAGTAAATTTCCTCAACAAAATATGTATTCTCTAATTAAATAAAATATTAATTACAGATATTTTATGGGACAATAACTTGAATTTAATGTCTTCTTTGTTATTTTATTGATATATTTTCTGTACATTACGTATTTAATTGACACTGCCGTATATTTGTATGCAAGTACATCGGAGGGTAATGTGGAGGGTCTTAATAAATCGATCTAGTGCAAGGGCATACACTCTATGGATCAAAGTAAGCTTTTACATTTCATCTATAGAACTAATAAGGTATCTGAAAAGTGCTGCGATCCTGATGAAATCTTAAAAACAATTTAATTGTATCAGTATTTCATGCCGCTGACCAGCAAAAAATATAGCATTCGGTCATGCAAGTATAATTTTCACAATGAAATTGCAGAATTTAGACAGGATCGCAGCACTTTTTAGAAACTACGATACATGTTGAAAATATTTGTATACTAAACTTGGAAATTTAACTTGGTTATGCCCTTGCACTAGTGATATTTATATGTAACATCAATACTTCAAGTCAATGTGCTAAAATCGCGTGACTGCCGCATCACGTGACTATTCTAAATATAAAATATAATTGTAGTTGATATGTAGTTATTAATCAAAATTACAATTATCCGATATAAATAATGTACTAAAAATAATCGCCATCCCGATTACGGATACATTTTTAAATACAAAATTTAGCCGATATTTCCATTGCGCACCTTAACTGTACTGCGTAAGCAATATTGAACAAAAGTTGTTCAAAATAATGTTCTGAACAGTATGCAACCTTTCATTTCTTGCTAAACGTCCCCATTAAGGAGTTGAAGGGTTGGCCCCTAATTATATCTTTTGCTTATAGCTAAAAAACGAATAAGAATTTCTGAACAGTTGTTGAACACAAAATCTTCAAAATCTTAAGATCTTTAAGATGATATCTCGAAAAAGGGACTGGGCACTCGAATTAGGGGCCCAGAGGGGCCAAAAGTCTTCAATCGATAACTCTTTATCAGTTAATATTTTGTAATACATTACTGAAGCAAAGATCTTTATCTCAACCGTCTACAACTATATATTATGGTTTTTATGTCGTATGGTACATAATTAGGGGCCACAAGGGACCGGAATGCTAAATCTGTGATGCTTTATATCTCGAAAGGGAGAAATATTGTGATAAGCAATATTGAACAAAAGTTGTTCAAAATAATGTTCTGAACAATATGCAACCTTTCATTTTTTGCTAAACGTCCCCATTAAGGAGTTGAAGGGTTGGCCCCTAAATATTTCTTTTTCTAATATCTCAAAAACGAAAAAGAATTTCTGAACAATTGTTGAACACAAAATCTTCAAAATCTTTAGATCTTTAAGATGAGATTCCGAAAAAGGGGCTGGGCACTCGAATAAGGGGCCAAGAGGGGCCAAAAGTCTTTAATTGATAACTCTTTATCAGTTAATATTTTGTAATACATTACTGAAGCAAAGATCTTTATCTCAACCGTCTACAACTATATATTATGATTTTCATGTCGCGTGGTACATAATTAGGGGCCACAAGGGGCCAGAATGCTAAATCTTTGATGCTTTATATCTCGAAAGGGAGAAATATTTTGATAAGCAATATTGAACAAAAGATGTTCAAAAATAATGTTCTGAACAATATGCAACCTTTCATTTTTTTGCTTAACGTCCCCATTAGGGTTGCCCCTTAGATATTTCTTTTGTTAATATCTCAAAAATAAAAAAGAATTTCTGAATAGTTGTTGAACAAAAAATCTTCAAAATCTTAAGAGCTTTAAGATGATATGAATAAAGAGGGCCGATTCCTAAAATTAGGGGCCGGTAGGGGCAAAATGCCGATTTTTTAAAGTCTTTAATGTTCAATGTCTTTTTAAGGATTGTGGTAAAATATTATTTTAGAATGAAAATCGCAATAAAAATCTTATCTCATCTCATCAAGAATTGGACGGAAGACCCACTCGTTGCTCGCAACGAGATCTCATCTAGTTATTATTAAGGTCTTCCGTCTTCAGCTGAAGACCTTCTTGTTATTCGTTTGTTTCTTTTCCACTGTTTTTCTTATTATTTTTTTTCTCACCGATTTTGTGCACGCGATTTCTCGGAAACGGCTCGATGGATTTCCATGAAACTTTCAGGACTTATGTAACATTACGTGAACCTTATGCGTTTTTTTCCGATCTGATGACGTCACTTCCGGTTCGAAGATTTTCGCATTTTAGTGATTTTTTTGGGTCAGTTTGTCCGTCGCTCTTCTAAAAAACCGCTTATCACAGGAAGTTTAAACTTTTAGGGAAGATAGAGAAACATATATAGATTTGCATTGTGTTATTAATTTTCACCGGAAGTGCTGTACGTTAGCGCTCGGTATGGTCTGAAAAAAGTCATATTGAGAGTTTTAAAATTTCTAATACTTTCTCTATGGTATCTTTTGAATTGTAAATATTTTGTTAAAACATATAGAACAAAATTTGTGCAGAAATAAAAGATCTTTCAAATGACATCTTAAAAAAAGGGCTGGCCCCTAAATTGAAGGGCCTAGAGGGGCCAAAATTTTTTTCTTAATATCTCAAAAAGTATTGAGAATTTGTAATACGTCAAAGAAGCAAAGTTGTTCAAAATGTCAAGTTTTATCTATTGGAGTCATCAAAATACGTCCGGCGTCGTCATAACCGGCCAAACCGGAAGTAGTCGAAAAACGCGTATTTTTGCCGTTCTTGACAGGTTTTTGGGTAACATATGTCTCGGAGAGCATAAAAATTAATTTTCCGTCTGTCGGCGTCACTTCCGGTCAAACCGGAAATGGCCAAAAATAGCTTATTTTGAAGCTTTTTGATGCAAAATTGAAATTATAAAGTCAGTGGATCGACTTAGCTCATTGCTTTCTTTTTTTATGTCTTCCGGTCAAAACTGGACGGAAGACCTACTCGTTGCTTTGTAACGACCTTTGCTCTAGTTATTATTCTTTTTTCTTCTTACCGATTTTGTGCAGAAGATTACTCGGAGATGGCTCGTTCGATTTGGTTCAAATTTTCGGTGTTGATGTATTCCTATCTGAAGTTTGTACCGACGCTTCGACTTTGATAAAATCACTTCCGGTCGGAAGTTATCGCCCTTTGATCAAAATTTAGATGACCTCCATGTCTGTGATGGAACTCAAAAACGGGTCAAGCTAGAAAGCTGAAATTTTCAGGGATGGTAGAGGACATGTTGCCATATTGCACCTGGGTCAGGATATTTTCCGGAAGTGCCTAGTATGGAAGCTCGGTAGGGGTCAAAATTTAGGACACAAATCATGACCGATTTTTGAGACGTTTCGCATCATATCTTTTAAAGTATAAATATTTTGTTAAAACATACTGAACATCATTTGTGCACAACATCAAGATCTTTCATATTATACAAAGAAAAAAGCGCTGACTCATCACATTAAGGGCAAAAAGGGGCCAGAAGTCTTTAATCGATAACTCTTTAACAATCAATATTTTGGTATATATTACTGAACAAAAAATGTTAAGCGTAACAATCTACAACTATATATTATGATATTCATGTCGTATGGTACATAATTAGGGGCCACAAGGGGCAAGAATGCAAGATCTTTGATGCTTTATATCTCGAAAGGGAGAAATATTTTGACAATCAATTTTGAACATAAGATTTTCAAAATAATGTTCTGAACAATATGCAACCTTTCATTTTTTGCTAAACGTCCCCATTAAGGAGTTTAAGGGTTGGCCCCTAAATATTTCTTTTGCTAATAACTCAAAAAAGAAAAAGAATGTCTGAATAATTATTGAACAAAACATGTTCAAAATCATAAGATCTTTAAGATGAGATCCGAAAAAGGGGCTGGGCACTCGAATTAGGGGCCAAGAGGGGCCAAAAGTCTTCAATCGATAACTCTTTATCAGTTAATATTTTGTAATACATTACTGAAGCGAAGATGTTTATCTCAACCATCTACAGTTATATATTATGGTTTTTATGTCGTATGGTACATAATTAGGGGCCACAAGGGGCCAGAATGCTAAATCTTT
>PRKT01002300.1:0-25754 GCA_003671525.1 Saccostrea glomerata | reverse complement strand
CCCCCCCCCCCCCCCCCTACACGCAAGATAAATTATGTTAACATGCGAGAAAATTATGTCAACATACAACATAATTATGATGACATACAATTTACAAATCTTTGGAGATACATGTACTAGTAAACTGATTTCAATAATGGTTAAAATCACGTACGTAAGCCCGTATCTGACATCCTTGATGCAAGATGCAAATAATTATGCCAGATGTGGTTAGCTTATTTTAACATGCCTAATATTTTTGTAGACATGCAAGATATTTATGTCAGCATGCTAGATTAATTATGTTAACTTGCTACTTATTTATGTCAATATGCGACTAAGTTATGTCAATTAACATGCGACTTATATTGTTATTTACATATACGAGATGATTATGTCATCATGCAAGATAATACGTTGCATATCAATTAATTATCTTGCAAGTTATAGCATAAGTCGCATGTTGACATAATTTACCATGAATGTTAGCATAAATAAGTTGCACGTTGGCATAATCTTCTTGCATATCTTCACATAAATAGGTCGCATGTCTACATAATTATCTTCCATGCTGACATAAATAAGTTGCTTATGTACATAATTATCTTGCAACTTGCACCTACGATGTCAGATACAGGCGTTAGTGAGTCAATTTAACCATATTTAAATTATATTTTCTTATAAGATTGATAATTTGCATGTCAACATAATTAACTTGCATGTTGACATAAATATGCTGTATGTCTTCATAATTATGTTGCATGTTGACATAATTTATCTTGCATTCAGGAAGCAGAAATATGCTTCCATAGAATTGTTTGTTAGTATTTGTTCATTTTTGACAAATTTTATTTCTTTTACCCTGGCGGGCTTTTCCATTCTACTTGAGCGCATTTTTATATTTCATCTAAGCAAGTTATTTTGCAGATAATAATATAACTCTAACAAGGGCACTGCAAGGCGGAGCATTCCCTCGCAATTAAAGATCACATCCATCAATCATGGCTGCATTCTATACCAATATCGATGCAAATTACTATACCTTTTCTTCTTATGACTTGTTCTCCCTTTATTGTAAAACAAACAATTTCCGGTCCTTTAAAGATAACGTTTTCTTCCTCTTTCTCAGCTGAAAAAAATCAAAGTTGTTTGTACTTGCTAAAACGTGTACATCAAATTAGGTACATAATCAAAATCAGGAAAGGAGAATTCTTATGTTTTTGTTAATTAACGAAATCTAATGAAAAATAGAGCACAGTACACAAACATGATACCTATATTATAAAAATTTTTTTTTATCTCTTTTTCTTACTTTTTTTCTTAAACTGCATACTGTACCAACTATTCAATAAATCAACAACAGACTCATAGGACAAGAGAGCCATTCTATGAACTTGAATGAAGGATATGGAAATAAGGAACAGTATTCAATCTCAAAGTCCATAAAACAATACAAAACAGGAGCAGAGCAAACACGGACCTCCGAAACATCAAAGGTGGGATCAGGTGCCATGGAGGAGTAAGCATCCCCTGCTGACCGGTCACACCCACCGTGTGCTCCTTGGCATGATCAGGAAATAACGGAAAAGTCCGACGTCAATTCAGTGTATAAATAATGGACTAACAATTAGTATTAGTATGAAACACGTCAGTCAGCATTTGACTCAATGATAAATTGTATTTGCTGACAAGCTCATTGTATCGACCATAGAACTAACGAAATGATGACTTAATTCAGACGACACTGATGATATTCTTGTTTCATTACGCTACCTGAGGATACATCCATGTAAATAAAACTACTGAGTTATAACGGCTTTGCTGTTTTTAAATTTTTTTTTGTCTTATTCCAACATTAAATTTTGGGTGCCAGTTTTGGTCCCACCCTATTCTTGAGGTTTCATAATTTAAACTAACTTGAATCTTCGATCGCTACTTACGGATGTTTACATATAAAATTAGCTATTCATTCCTTTGCTGTTTTGTGATTTTTTTTATGGGTTTCCCCTATATATTACTATGTAAAATCTTCATAGCTCACTGTCCCCCTCTACCCCTGTCGATAAATTTTGAAAATACTGAAAGCTACATTACCCGAAGATGCTTTTATTAATAATTGACAAATCATGCATGGTTTTACGTTCATGAGAAGATTTCAAAGTCCTTTTCACATGTATTTCCATGTAGGACTTGTGGCGACCATAGGCAGTTGAAATGGGAATACTCTGGCTTAAGTGAGTTAAAAAAAAATTATTCAGTTCTTGAAATGATCTTTAAAAAAAAACAAACAAGATGCAAAACTTTTGATCGAAACAACAAAAATTATTTAACTTGCCTGTAAATGGAACAGCGCATTACTTTGGTATTTTTATTGAAATTTTGTACTTACAATGTGTATAGCTTACATTGGTGACAAGGAAATTTTAAATGAGCAATGAAAACTGGACATTGCCATTAAAATGAAAAAAAAAACAACACGAAGAAATGTTTTCAAAAAGCATCTTGATAACGTACTCAAAATGTATTATTATACCTCATTATAAATATTCTACACAACGCGTTATCTGATTGGTTCTAGGTTATCACGTGATCGGGCCGCAAAACTTCATATTTCCCGTCGTCGGCACGCTTTTCATCATATTCAACCTCTTCGGAACACCTAGTGAATTTTCCCGCAATATAGTTCTCGTTCGTTGAACGAAAACTCCCGAGAGTAGTAGACGTCACAATAGCCTGGTTTACGTCACAAAACTTAACGTTAACAATGAAAGTGAATTTGAGAGCGCTGCCGAATTTGAAAGTTTATGTTTATTTCAAAGTTTTGCTTGTTTCGGTATAATAAACAATTCATTGCATGAATGTTCGGGAAACATGAAGACTTATTCAGCCAAGAAATATCATATTCCCCTCGGGCGAAGCCCTCGGGGAATATGATTTTTCTTGGCTGAATAAATCTTCATATTTCCCTCACTATCATGCAATAAATGTATATTATTATACCTCATATAAATAAACACAAGTAAAGAGGAATCTGATTGGCTGAGGCAGTCACGTGACCGTCGTGTTCGCCCTGCAACAAAACTTCGTGTTTCCCGCATTCGGTTCACCTCGGCTGACTACTCTATCTTACATCTAGATGTAATCAGCCGAGGTGTACAGAACGTGTTTCACGTCGTGTTCCCCGAATGTGACGTCACAATGCGGCGAATGCGATATTCGATTGTTTAAATCTTTGATTAATTATGTCGATACAAAATCTTAAAATATAAATAGTTAGAAAAGTGTTTCCATGAGTGGGGAAAGAATGTTACTAATACTGCAGTGTGTATATCAGAACGACTTGTCACGAAGGTTTTTTTTTATGAAACCCTAGTGGTTTGACTTACACCTATTGGTATTTCCTAATGTTCTCATCAAATGTTTTCTTTATTTATTGGATTCTCTTTATATTTTCTGAATTGTGCTTGATTCGGTATAATAAAATAATTATTGCATGAATGTTCGGGAGACATGAAGATTTCTTCGCCCATGAAAAATCATATTCCCCTCGGGCGTTGCCCTCGGGGAATATGATTTTTCATGGGCGAAGAAATCATCATGTCTCCCTCACTATCATGCAATAATTGTATAATATTTTGCAGCATCATAATTATCTTTGAAATCTTGACCTCGTATCTTACATAAGATGCTATCATATGAATTTAAACGAGAAACAATCCCAGAGCTATCAGTCTTTCCTTTTATTATCCTTAATTTAGATTTTTTAAAAAGTTTTAATTTAAATTTATTCAAGTATAATTTTAACTAATTTAATTCATATATTTTCAAGTATGAAAGATGCATTTACAAACAAAGTGTAATAATCATAGCCCTTAAAGTTTCAAAAACATGCCTTTAAAATGCATGACAAATTCAAAAAGTAAGTCACTGTGACTTACTTTTGAGACAATATGATTATTATAACGCCCTAAGATGCATCAACTATCGACTTGATTTGATAATTCTAATTCTAACAATGAACATACATATGGTACAAACGTTTTAATAAAGCGTTAATTTGGATCAACTTCGAAGTGACATTGAGAGCACGCCCTTTGCCCAAGAGTGCATGATGCCTTGAACAACTTTAATCGTTGATGTCCCTGGCGTACTATATTAACTAGACAGTGATGTGTCATATTTTCATTTCATTGTAAAATGAAATTGTAAATTCAGATTTTATTTTACAATGTAGATTAAAAAAGTTTACATTACACGAAGTCGAAAGTTACATTTTCTCAACTTTTCACCAAATTGTTGATGAAAGCGTTAACTAAGCAATTACAACTTTTACTTCTTTAGTGTGTGATCTACCAATTTAAACAATTGTTTTTGGAGTTTGAAAAGACAAAAAGGTAGTGTTATTTATCTTTGAATTATACATAATATTTACAGGCACTTGTTTCGAAAAATAAAACCTATACTCTACCACAGTATAATAATACCTTTTATTCTTAGTTCTATGGGTTAAATTTATTTCCGAATCAAGTGCCTGTGATAATATTGCATTGGATTCTGACTCTTCTGAATGGCCGCTGTATTTGTCCGTTTATGACATTAAAACAACTTCATTATATGCAACACAATTATATTCATTTTCCGCCTTACTACGAGTATCAATTAAAACATAGCAAAGATGCAAAAATAGACTATTGCAATAAAGGTTCGATTTACTCACGAAGTCTAGCCTTGATATCTTTGATATCTTTCTTCACAGCATCCATATGAGCTTCAAGACTCTGTTTTAGCTCTTGCACTTGCACGTCATTCACTCTGGACGCCTCTATTTCTCTCAATTCTTCCACGTAATCTCTTCCTTGAGAAAATCGTTTTAATCTAGAACATATGCCTTTTGCAATTCTGAGAAATTCTTTATAGTTTTGTTTTCGAATTTCCATTGAGATATTATGTGCAAACACACTATTTCTCGTTATTCTGATTCTCTCTATATCATCTCCAACAGTCATATCCAAGTCTGGAGGTAACTTTGTAATACCCCATCTTTGCGTGGGTTTAATTTGAATGCAGACATTTCTTATAATAGAATATGAAAGTGTAATATCACATTTTTCATAATTTCCAAGAGAGGAAAAACTGTCAATGATATCTTTATTTTCTTTTTTGTATAATCTTTCCCTTAATTCAGCACTAGAAAGAATGGCATTCTTCAATATTTTGGGGTTTGGTTGTTCTACATAAAGAATTTCTTGTAGGATTCGCGCATATAACCTAACAATGCCAGAAATGCGAACAAAGTTGGCTCTTTTCTTGTTCATTTGAGATTCTGGTGACGCTGTAGCCATATCTAGGTGACAAATCTGCGAAACCTGAAAAATACAAATAGAAGACTTAACATCAGACGTTCTAAACCTTGTACTTGCACTAAAAAGCAACGGATGATATCCAGTCAAATGCCTTGGATAACAATGTTAGAACACACACACACCCGCAACAGAATTCCAAACTAGTATATCATTATAAAGTGATCATTAAAAAAATAGTATTTAAAACTTGTTATTATATATGATTAATAGTTTATTTGCATATTGCATTCAGTTACGGTTCCCTGATACCGATGAATTGTAAGCACTTTGTAAGCACATTGCATTGCAGGCACCTTAACACAACTCGAGAGAGAAAGTCAAGTTTAATGTCATATAATATCTTTGTTGTATGTCATAGAGCTCAGGACAATATTTATTGAAACACCCTCGTATATATAACAAGAGGCCCATGGGCCACATCGCTCACCTGAGCACATGAGCTAATTAAAAAAAAACACAAATCAGCTCAGTATTGAAAAGTTTACTTGTTGGGGGAGGGGGGTTTGAATTCTCTATAACTTATGAATGACACTATATCAATAAAGCACCAAGAATTTTGCCCTACTTGAAAAGAAGACTTTTAAAGATTTTCCAACATATTACTTGATCTCCCATAGTGACCTCCTATATATTTTTATGTAAAACTTTGACCAGACATTGTGCCCCCCTGGGGCCATGATTTGAACAAACTTAAATCTACACTACCTGAGGATGCTTCCACATGAGTTTCATCATTCCTGGCCCAATGGTTCTCGAGAATATTTATTTAAAATTTAGTTAATTTACCTATTTTCCCTATACAATATGATTAATTTTCAAGATGAAGATTGAAGAATTATTGAGGGTAAAAAGTTACTTTAAGAAATCAGAGACATTTTCGTGTGCATTTTCAACTATTCAAAGCCTATTTTTCAGAACCGGAGAGCCTTAATGTTTCTGTAAAATGTTAAAAGTTTTCGATTACAAAACGTTATGGAGAGAGAGAGAGAGAGAGAGAGAGAGAGAGAGAGAGAGAGTATTAGAATGGTAAATATTACATGCATGTACATTCAGAAAATTGTTTAAAAGATAAACATTTGAAAACTGTGACATTCTTACCTCTCATTAGAAACATCCAGTAAACAAAAATAACATCAGATCTATATAAAGGTCGAACATGTGTATTGCAAAACTCGTGGTTGATATGTGTGTAACCACCCTACGCTCCGATTCTTTAAAGAAAAACACGTGATCAGTTGGTAGGAAACTGACAATGTGTTATTATTGATTTTTAACAAGAGGGAAGATATTTATAACAGAAAAGTCGAAAACTCTCGGTTCTGCATTCTCCTACGAAAACATGATTTTCTTAGTTTTGATAAATAATCAGAAAATATTTCAAATGTGTATTTGATTTTGAAAATTATTTTGTCGGGGAGCACACATACAATGACAAGTTCATTGAGTACAGAATGGGTAGTCACAGGTAAGCAAGGGGTGCAAAGCAGTTTGTTGAATAGCCGCTGTGTTTCGAAGTGAAAATTTTATTACAAAAGATCTTTGTCTAAAGAGTCGAAAGTTACAGGTGAATTTTTCAGATATGCTAAGCTTCAAAATCAGTATATATACTATCATTTCAGTGACTTTGCTT
Organism: Saccostrea glomerata; assembly: GCA_003671525.1. Taxonomy (NCBI): domain Eukaryota; kingdom Metazoa; phylum Mollusca; class Bivalvia; order Ostreida; family Ostreidae; genus Saccostrea; species Saccostrea glomerata. The sequence continues at coordinate 18,782 of PRKT01002300.1, read as the reverse complement.
GTTTGAGCGTGCTAAAATTTTACATGCTGATTACTATACATGTATTACTCATTGATCGGATGTTAACACGCATTCTCTGTAAGCACCAACGAATTTACTATAGGGCTTGGAAACTTCATGTCTCGGATTTTGATGAAATTTTCACCATAGGTGTGACTTGGTACAAAACTAGTAAATATGGTGTCGGAAGTTCCACACGTGCACTTGGTTGCCATGGAGACGGATCCATTGATTTCGGCCATTTTTGGCCCATTTTGACTAATTGAAAACATGAAAATTGAGGAAATGTAAATGAATATTTATCGGTATCTAATACACTCTAACAAAAATCATTGGATCATATGATAACGTGAACTTTTAAGGTACACAGGGCATATGATCGTTTATTCTAGAAATATTCCTCCTGTAAGAAAAAGGTCATGCAAACTGACATGGTTTCTAAACATTTGAAAAATGGGGAAATTGGAATTTTTTGAGATCTTTGAGGCTAAATAAGAAAAATTGTCCGCGGAAATTTCCCAAATCTTATGTGTGTTGGTATACTTGGGAATAAGTAGTGTCATCTCATGGAAAAACATAAGTGGGCTTTTGATCCTATTTTTAGTAACATGTATCTATAAATAGATATATTTTAGAAAAATGTGAAAAATCAAATTTTGGCAAAGTTTTAATTGTCATTGCTGCATAATGAGAAAGTACTTTGTAAAATTTGAGATTTTATTGACAAGAGCTGGACACCACTAGCTGGTATGGATAATGGTTGAGGGGAATTCCCATTTCTATTTTTAGTATCAGGTGGCAACATATAGATATATCTCTTAATATTAAGAAAAATAACATTTTTGTTCTAATAGGAAGCTTCATATCAAAAGTATTCACATAAAGCTTTCTACAATATGCTTTCAGAATGTACATGTGTTTGTTCAAAAACTGCTGCAATATTGAGGACGGACTCTTGTTTCATATTATGGCAACAATGGTCTAAAAATAGATTACTCAAATAATTGAGAAAATGTAGATTATTGCACCTTTTCAGGCCCTTTTTAGATGTAGTTGCAGCATAATTAGGAATTATTTGGTAAAATTTGAGATGTTAATGACAAGAGCTGGACACCACTAGCTGGTATGGATAATTGTTGAGGGGAATTCCCATTTCTATTTTTAGTATCAGGTGGCTAAATATAGATATATCTCTTAATATTAAGAAAAATAACATTTTTGTTCTAAATGGAAGCTTCATATAAAAAGTCCTATCAAATATAAAGCTTTCTACAATACGCTTTCAGAATGCACATGTGTTTGTTCAAAAATTGCTCAATATTGAGGATGGACTCTTGTTTCATTTGATGGCAACAATGGTCTAAAAATAGATTGCTCTAATAATTGAGAAAATGTAGATTATTGCACATTTTCAGGCACTTATTAGATGTACATGTAGTTGCAGCATAATTAGAAAATATTTTGTAAAATTTGAGATGTTAATGACGAGATCTGGATACCACTAGCTGGTATGGATAATTGTAGATGGGAATTCCCATTTCTATTTTTAGTATCAGGTGGATAAATATAGATATGTCTCTTAATATTAGGAGAAATGGCATTTTTGTTCTTATTGGAAGCTTTATATAAAAAGTATTCACAAATATAAAGCTTTCTACAATATGCTTAAGAATGTACATGTGTTTGTTCAAAACTTGCTACAATATTGAGGATGAAATCTTGTTTCATTTCATAGCAACAATAGTCTAAAAATAGATTACTCAAATAATTGAGAAAATGTAGATTATTGTACCTTTTCAGGCACTTATTAAATGTCACTGGGGATTTCTTAGTAGGTATATTGTAAAATTTGAGATGTTTATGACAATAGCTTGACACCTTTAATTAGCAGGTGTGGACAATGGTTGAGGGGAATTCCCATTTCTATTTTTAGTATCACGTGGCGAAATATAGATATGACTCTAAATATAAGGAAAAATGGCAGTTTTATACCAATTTGAATCTTCGTAGAATATGTCTTTACAAATATACAGCTTTCTACAATATGCCTACAAATAAACAGTTGTTTGTACAATAATTGCTACAATATTTAGGGTGGACTTTTGTTTCTTTTTAAAGCAAAATGGTCTAAAAATAGATTCCTGGAATAATCGAAAAAACGTAGATTAATGCACTTTTTCTGGCACTATGTAGATGTCATAGCTGCATAATTAGGAAGTATATTGTAAAATTCGATATGCTATTGACAGTATCTGGCCACAACTAGCTAGTGTGGACAAAAGTTGAGGGTGGGTTTCTTTTTCTATTTTTAGTATCACGTGGCGAAATATAGATATTTAGGCCATTAATAGGAAAAGCTTAAAAAATCTTTTCAATTGTTCTGTAAACTAATTCCTGATTTTCCTAATTCTAGTCTTTGACATTGTACCTGTATTTTCATCTACAAGTTTATTTTGTCCAAAGACTTTTAATTTTTTTAGACGAAGACTCAAAGAGCGTATTCTATATGGCAGTTTCTGTGATCTGCATATTTATTTTAATAGTCACCATATTTCGAGAACCTTTTGCCATTTTTTTCAAATTTGTCAAAGAGTATCTAAGGACTTAATTTTGTTAATACCAAACATAAGGATTTTCTCTTTAAACAAGAGGAGATACTAGGGAATCTAACTCTAATAACAAGATCTTGTTAAAATGCCATTTCACTGATCAGTTACAGGGTTATTCTCAGATGACTGTTGAAGGCTTGAAGCCCTCTGGTCTCTTGTATAAGAAGGTACGGTTTGAGCTTTATTGTGCCCTAAATAATAATGTTTTTAAAAAGTTGTGAAATTGGCTTTAACAATCATTGAGTAGATGAAAATGATAGATCATTAAAGAATATGACACGAAGGGGGGTCGTTCTGGATATATGACGTCATTTATTTGGTACACTTCTAAGTTTAATGCAGAAAAGCTTAAAAATAACTCATTTCTGGCTGATTTTCTTTTAGCCACCGTCGCCCTTTTTAGTTTTTGGATATATTATGTAAACTGTATTATGTAAAAATCACATATCGGGTTTCTCAAAATCTTTCTGGGCGAGAGTGGCAGAATATGTTTTCTGAAAGAAAATATTCCACTGAAAATTGATGTCTTCTGCAACGTTTTAAGAAAATACGGGAAAATACACAAGTTGATGAAGTCACAATTAGCATTTAGGAGGACATATGAGAAAATCAATTTGTGTATTTTTACTGCAGGGAATTCTAGAGTGAATTTTGATTTCATATATTACTTTCATATTCTAGAAAAAATATAGGGCTTATTTTGTATTGAAACTGTACCTTGTTCTTTGTTTCAATAAATAGAACTGGAAGTCCTTATTGATTTCGCATATTTCAAATATAAGTAGAACTGAAAATCATCATGGTTTTCATGCTTGTTAGTTAACGGTTACTACCGGAATTACATATAGTTTATACTAATCAGTCACATGATTATTTTACTAGGAAAACTTTATTATAAACATGATGACTGCTAATTTTCAATTGTCAATTACCGTTCACGGTAGCTCAGTCGGTAGAGCGCTCGCTCCGTGATCCGAGAGTTTGTATCTTGGCCGCGACTGACCCAGTCGATAAAATGGGAAGCAACTGTTCCTTCGCCATGGGCTCGGCACTTTGAAGTGAAAGTTACGGGTCCTTCGGATGAGACCTTAAAAAGCGAGGCCACGTGTCAGTGGCAGGCGTTGGCACGATCAAGATCCCTCACTGCTCAATGGCCCTGAGTGCCGAGTAAAGGTAAAAATTTGAAGCCCTTTACCGGCATACGGTAACGTCTCCATATGAGTGAAAAATTCTCGAGAGGGACGTAAAACAATATACAATCAATCAATTGTCAACTTCCTGTACTAATATAGCAATAAAAATGTACATATACATACCCTTATCACCTACATATGTGGGTTTTTTTTTTGCACAATTAATTCGTTACTCAAGAACATGTTCTTCTTCCTTTGAAATTTGTTAAAACGAGGCAAGCATGTGACAAACAAGTTGATGAAACACGCATATGTACAGTCTCATTTGAATTTATCATTTCGCAAGTTGAATGGTCGATGCAATGACTGCAGATAAATACAACTTATCATTAAGTCAAATGCTGACTGACGTTTTTCATACTAATTGTTAGGTCATTATTTACACACTGAATTGTCTACGGATTTTTTGGGGTTATTTCATGACAAGGAGCACACTGTAGATGTGACCAGTCGGGATACACAGTCCTACATGACACTTAATCCAATGTTTTGGAAGGTCTATGTTTGCTCTGCACCCAATATGCATTGTCTTGAATATAAGTTGTTCTCACCATATTCCATTTCATTTTCATCATTCATTTAGTCTACAAATTTTCCATCAAATTTATACTCATTTTGTGGCAGGGGTGACAAGAAGCTTTTATGGATAAACTTTTGCATCATTCTGGAAGACATCCAAAATCAGGGGCCAAGAAGTGTCTTATCCTATCTTGTCCTTTTTATATTCTACCTCATATATTAAGACGATTCAAAGGTTTATTTTTGTGCTAAATATAGGAATGAGAATTCCCTCAAAACAAGAGTCAGTCCTAAATATTGTAGCAATTACTGTACAAACAAGTGTACATTTCGAAGGCATATTGTAGAAAGCTTTATATTTAAGACATTTTCTAGGAAGATTCAAATTAGCAAAAAAATGCCATTTTACCTAATATTTAGAGACAAATCTTTATTTTGCCACATGATACTAAAAAAAGAATTGGGAAACCCCCTCAATCATTGTCCACACCGACTAATAGTGTCCAGATCTTGTCATTAACATCTCAAATTTTACAAAATATTTCCTAATAATGCAGCAATTACATCTAAAAAGTGCCTGAAAAGGTGCAATAATCTACATTTTCTCAATTATTTGAGTAATCTATTTTTAGACCATTGTTGCCATCAAATGAAACATAAGTTCATCCTCAATATTGTAGCAATTTTTGAACAAACACATGTACATTCTGAAAGCATATTGTAGAAAGCTTTATATTTGTGAATACTTTTTATATGAAGCTTGCAATAAGAACAAAAATGCAATTTTTCCTAATATTAAGAGACATATCTACATTTAGCCACCTGATACTAAAAATAGAAATGGGAATTCCCATCAACAATTATTCATACTAGCTAGTGGTGTCCAGATCTTGTCATTAACATCTCAAATTTTACAAAATATTTCCTAATTATGCTGCAACTACATCTAATAAGTGCCTGAAAAGGTGCAATAATCTACATTTTCTCAATTATTTGAGTAATCTATTTTTAGACCATTGTTGCCATAAAATGAAACAAGAGTCCATCCTCAATATTGTAGCAATTTTTGAACAAACACATGTCCATTCTGAAAGCATATTGTAGAAAGCTTTATATTTGTAAGGACTTTTTATATGAAGCTTCCATTTAGAACAAAAATGCCATTTTTCCTCATACTCAGAGATATATCTATATTTAGCCACCTGATACTAAAAATAGAAATGGGAATTCCCCTCAACAATTTTCCATACCAGCTAGTGGTGTCCAGCTCTTGTCATTAACATCTCAAATTTTACAAAATATTTCCTTATTATGCACCAATTACATCTAAAAAGGGCCTGAAAAGGTGCAATAATCTACATTTTCTCAATTATTTGAGCAATCTATTTTTAGACCATTGTTGCCATAATATGAAACAAGAGTCCGTCCTCACTATTGGAGCAATTTTTGAACAAACACATGTACATTCTGAAAGCATATTGTAGAAAGCTTTATATTTGTGAATATTTTTGATATGAAGCTTCCTATTAGAACAAAAATGTTATTTTTCTTAATATTAAGAGACATATCTATATGTTGCCACCTGATACTAAAAATAGAAATGGGAATTCCCCTCAATCATTATCCATACCAGCTAGTGGTGTCCAGCTCTTGTCAATAAAATCTCAAATTTTACAAAGTACTTTCTCATTATGCAGCAATGACAATTAAAACTTTGCCAAAATTTGATTTTTCACATTTTTCTAAAATATATCTATTTATAGATACATGTTACTAAAAATAGGATCAAAAGCCCACTTATGTTTTTCCATGAGATGACACTACTTATTCCCAAGTATACCAACACACATAAGATTTGGGAAATTTCCGCGGACAATTTTTCTTATTTAGCCTCAAAGATCTCAAAAAATTTCAATTTCCCCATTTTTCAAATGTTTAGAAACCATGTCAGTTTGCATGACCTTTTTCTTACAGGAGGAATATTTCTAGAATAAACGATCATATGCCCTGTGTACCTTAAAAGTTCACGTTATCATATGATCCAATGATTTTTGTTAGAGTGTATTAGATACCGATAAATATTCATTTACATTTCCTCAATTTTCATGTTTTCAATTAGTCAAAATGGGCCAAAAATGGCCGAAATCAATGGATCCGTCTCCATGGCAACCAAGTGCACGTGTGGAACTTCCGACACCATATTTACTAGTTTTGTACCAAGACACACCTATGGTGAAAATTTCATCAAAATCCGAGACATGTCGTTTCCAAGATTTTTTGGTGCTTACGGAGAATGCGTGTTAAATGTTTTCAATGAAAGCGAGATTACTTTGCATATGAAATACATAATCCACGCAAATTATACCACTTACAATACTGTCCAATAGAATTTATGTCTTCTAATGCTAGGCAAGCTCACCTGTTACTTTTTGCAAAATTTGTACAAATCAATTTAAGTAAAACACATTCATAGAGATGAATCGTTTTATTTATTGAAATGATGGTATTGAATGACTGTTCTTGAGATTATTCTTGTGATTATTGTTTACTGTAGTCAAGAATAATCACACATGGACAGACAAGGCAATTGAGTTTTAATTAATCTTTATAACGATGATATTAATCGCTACAATTTCAGATATTAGCCATACTTACTTCTAACTCCATTCGGTCAGATCACAACAAATATGATACATGCCTTTTTGAGGAGTAAAAACGGACCCAAACTAACTACGTGTTGCTGGTGTCTACAAATGCCGCAATGGTAAACAATCATTCAGGGTATTGTTAGATTCTGTGTTTCATATGCAAAAAAAAAAAAAACAAAAAAAAAAAAACAAACAAACATTGATTTCATTCAAACAACCAATCAATAATACCGAAATAGAATTGTTAAATTTTAGTTCGGCCGTTCAATCAAATTAGACTGACAAGCTTTTTATTTGAATAATAGTAACTTGCGAAGTAAATGCATACATGTTTCCCTTCGAAGGAGATTGATTGATTATATACTGTTTAACGTCCCTCTCCACAATATTTCACTGATATGGAGACGTCACCATTGCCGGTAAAGGGCTGCAAATTTAGGCCCATGCTCGGCACTTACGGCCTTTGAGCAGGGAGGGATCTTTATCGTGCCACACCTGCTGTGACACGGGGCCTTATACGGTTTCATGCGAAGGACCGCCCCATTTAGACGCCTTTTACGACAAGCAAGGGGGTACTGAGGACCTATTCTAACCCGGATCCCCACGGGGCTATGACTGATTAAAAATTTGATGATTCAAATTATGCACAAAATTGGTGATATTATGTCCTGGAAAAAGAGAATAGTAATTTATAGTAAAAGACAATATTAGCCAATTTGTTGACTGAAAATTCAACAAAGTACGGATAATGGAATTTTAATCAAAGATGGAAATGTTTTTTATTTTAATTCCATTTTTGAGGATATCTTGACTGAATCTAGCTGTGTAATGGTTGGATACAGATTTTTTTCGAAGTGTTTGATAAGCCATGAGCGAAATTTCGCCTGAGATGGCCACTTTTCGATCTTAATGTGGATTCTTTTCGTGGGAATGAAATGAGAATCAAATGTGAAAATGTGTCAGAAAAATTCAAGCTTGGACTTTGATTGAAAACTAAACTTTGAGTGAGGTGCACTTTTCATGGATTTACAAGTGTAAATTCAAGCAGATGTTGTGCAGACATTGTTTTATTTTGCCCATAAATTTAGTCGTATTGAATGTACTTGTTTATTTTTTCCTCATGGGACCATTCCAAAACTTACCTACAATAGTAATTTCCATCCCTACGTTGATACGATACTGTAAACATACATGTATTACATTTGACTGTGTATTCTATATATCACTTTTCGCGGAGAGAAACTTCCGCTAATTCAAGTACAACGCCAAATGTCTTGCATACATAGACATAAATAAGAACATTGAGAAATGTGCTAAATCAGTTTTCACTAACTTGATCAAAAACCAATTTCCGCTAAATATCGTACATGCTTAATATAGTACATTTACAGTATATCCTGGAGAGTTTGGGATGAAAGATACCACAGAGTAGGACACAACTTCACTTACTTATGCAGCAATATACCTTCATCACCTGCATACGGATTGTATACATATATCTCAGTTGATTCGATACACAAGAGCATGCTCTACGTATGAACAATTTCTAAAAAGTAAATTATTGACAAGCAAGTTGATGAAACAAGAATATCAGCAGTCTCGTTTAAAATTATTTTGTAAATTCGATGGTCGATACAATGGCCTTTCAGTAAATACAATTTATCATTGAGACAAATACTGACTGACGTTTTTCATACCAATTTTTAGTCCACTATCTATACACTGAATTGACGACGTTTTTTGCGTTATTTCCCTATCATGACAAGGAGCACACGGGGGATGTGACCGGTCAGCAGGGGATGTTCACTCCTCCATGGCACCTGATCCCACCTCTGATGTTTCGGAGGTCCGTGTTTACTGTGCTCTTAATTTGTATTGTTTTATGGACTTTGACATTGAATACTGTTCGGTATCTCCATATCTTTCAATTAAGGTATATGTAAAATGTGAAGATAACTATTAACATGATTAATGACAGATCTCGAAAATTCCTACGCAGTACATAAAACAAGAATCCTTGGAAATTGCAGAGGCGGGATTAGGTGCTAAGGAGGAGCATGCATCATCTGTGAACTGTAACATGCGCCGTAAATCTTATACATCTATCCGTTGGAATTCTTCTGTAGCGAAATTCTGTATAAATACAAAGGCCTAACAATTGGTATGAAATAACTATTTCTAAATTCTGATATATTATTTTACTAAAAGGTCAGAATAACTACCATAGAATTTAGGAAATGCCAATTTTAAACGATGTTGTAGCATCAACTTATCAGGCCTTGCTTTTAAAAATTGATTGTATTTGGAGCATGCTCGTGAGTAGAGAATAAGTTGGGAGATAAACATCAAAAACAGGTGATAGTGGTAATTACTACACACATAAAATAAAGAAAAGTTGAAGCTTGAATCATCGTGTTGTCATACACTCCAGTTGTTTATTGGCCCTTATGGTTTACATTCAGTAAAACATCCAAATATGAAATGGATGTAGCAGAATCTTTGGTGTCTTCTATTTCAAGTTCACTTGGATATATCAAGTTGATATATGAATGAAAATAACCATTGTTTGATAAAACATCGTCAATAAATTTGAATGTCGAATTGAAGGTTTTAGCAAGTGTTTTCTTTTCTCATGTAGAAACTTTTGAATAAATTCTGCTTCAGAAGAATATAAAAGCAGATTAGTAAATAAAGGAGCAATTATCTTTTCGAAAATATTGATATTCAGTTTCACGAGATTGTAAATTCATTTTAGGACAAATAATTTTTTTATTCACAAACCTCATTTTAAACTCTCTAATAATAATAATAGCTTTACCTAAAAGACCACTTGTATCAATATGTATGTCGCCATGAACAAATTTTAAGTAACATACTTTTGCATGCTATATACGATAATTATACAATATCTCAATGTCATCTCAATATTATGTTTTAATTTTCACAAATTGCCACTATATAGTCCTTAAGCATGGTTTTTAGACTTTATTGAACACATTGTACCCTTTATAAGCTAAGTATACGTACAACCCCCGGTCCAACTTCTGGTTCATCAAAATCATTAGTAATTTTTGCACAAAGAATAAGGTAAATTGGAGGTCTTTGATAGCAAATTGCTTTATTAAAAACACATTTCTTTTCAAACTTGTTTTCACTGGGCAACATAACAAGTATCATTTTAACCATCTGCCTTCCATCACTAAAAGGATATATCCAATCACTGGTTGAATTTATAGGAAGCAATTTGTCTTAATTAACTGTGTACAAATTATTATACGCTAGTTCAAAGGGATGTCTAAGATATACCATAAATTTTACAGTCGTTTGCTGAACGAGTTCGACTGAGACAACCGTATTTCGTCACAAGTGACCAGCGTTGTGACGTCATTTTCACATTGTGACGTCACAAACAAGGAGCAAAAAATTATTCAGCATATGCTATTTATAGAACTTGTGTTTGGCTATGTGTGTACCATTTTTTTAGCTCTACTGGTCAGAGACCAGAAGAGCTTATGCGATAGTATGGTGTCCGTCATCCGTCCGTCTGTCTGTCCAGCTGTCTAGCTGTCCGTCTGTCTGTAAACAATTTTTCAAAACGCTACTCCTCCTACAGTTTTGGTCTGATTTCAGTATAACTTGGCACACTATAACTTAGACTACACTAAGATACATAGAATAGTGCATCGGTTTTTGACTTCGATGAACGGTGTTGCCATGGTTACTAAAAATAGATTTTTCTGTGAAATTCCTTTTTAACGCTATTCCTCCTACAATTTTGGTATGATTTCAATATAACTTGGCATACAAGTAGACTACACTAAGATACATAAAATAGTACGTCGATTTTTGATTTTGATGAACAGTGTTGCCATGGTTACTACGAAAAGAAATTTCTGTGAAATTCCTTAAAAACGCTACTTCTCCTACAGTATTGGTCTAATTTCAATATAACTCGGCACACAAATAGACTACACTTAGATGCATAAAATTGTGCATCAGTTTCTAATTTCGATGAACGGTGTTGCCATGGTTACTAAAAATATAATTTTCTGTGAAATTCCTATAATTTTGTTCTGATTTTAATATAACTTGGCACACAAGTAGACTACACTAAGATACTGCATCGGTTTTTGATTTTGATGAACGGTGTTGCCATGGTTACTAAAAATAAAATTTCTGTGAAAATGCAATAAAACGCTGACTTATCCTTCAGTTTTGACCTGATTTCATTATAACTCGGTTCACAAGTAGACTAGACTAAAATACATATAATAGTGTATGCGTTTTCGATTTCGATTATTGGTGTTGCCATGGTTACTAAAACAAGAAATTTCTGTGAAATACTTTCAAAATGCTATTCCTTGTACAGTTTTGTTCTGATTTCAGTATAATTTGGCACACAAGTAGATTACATTAACATACATGAAATAGTGCATCGGTTTTTGATTTCGATAAACATTGTTACCATTGTTACTAAAAATAGAAATTTCTGTGAAATTCCTTTAAAACGCTACTCCTCCTACAGTTTTGGTCTGATGGCAATGACTTCTTTTCTAATCCTTTGTTATAAGTACATAATACAGCTACAGTCTCGACAGAGACTTCTCGTTGTAATCTGAATGGTGGTTTTGCAGATATAGAGATAGTTCCCGAACTTTCTGATCACCCCTCGTATATTGCACGTAAATGTGATATTATTATACTTCTCACAGGAAATCTCCATGGCTCATTCAGTCTTGCAGACATGGAGTTATGATAATCATATAAAAGCATAAATCAGATATGACACTTACTAGTATTTTTCTTAAAATTCGCAAGGAACGCTACCTATGAAACAGTTCACTGTTCTAGTCAGATAAAGTATTAAAGTTGGTATCTCTTCATGGTTTGTGCTCAAAAAAATGTTTTATCTCGGGTTGGTTTACACAGATGGACATAATTCACCATGGATGTCAAAAAACAGCAACAATTCTATATTCGTTTTATAACCATTCTTAGCAATATAAGATCTTTTTAAAATATAGGGGTGTGCAAAGTCCCTGGAAATGATCAAACGTAATTTATAAAATGTAAATTGTTATACTTCTAGTCTCCTGCTTGATGTCATTTTCAACAGTATCTGTGAATCATGTATGGGCCTTACACATATCGTTTACTAGTAATTGATATCAAACTTTGAATTTTGAGGAAATTTGTAAAGTTAATAGGAAGGTATTTCTTTCTCTCTGCAGGCTCCATGTTTTAAAATTATGTTTTTTTTTAACAAAATGAAAAGTGAAGATAACAAACAGAAATCGTGCTTAAAAATGTTTTGAAGTAAAGTAGTTTTTCGGTAGCGCAAAAAACAGACCTTTGACTGTTGAAAATATCAGAGGTGGGACCCAGTAACCGCGAATGAAAGAGTATCTCCAGTCGAAAAGTTACACCGCCATATTCCATTTTTCCCGGATAAAAAGAGAAATATTTTCGAAATCCATTATGGAAATGATTCTCTAATAAATATTTGAGATCATGAAGCTAATACATCCATTATAAAGTTCAGATCAGGGGCAGTATAAACGCGGGCTTCTAAACTATCGGAAAGGAGATAAGGTGTCATTCCCTGACGACTGATTAACCCCTCCCCTACACATGATTCTTTTATTGATTTGTAATGATTTCTTGTAACGGAAAATTCGTAGACAATTCAGTATGTAAATAATGGCCAAACAAACGTCAGTGAGTATTTGACTTACTAGTACTCAAAGATTGTATTTACTGACAAGGTCATTGTGTCGATCATAGAGCTTACGAAATAATGATTTTAACGAGACTGTTGTAATTTTGTTTCATCAACGTGTTCGTCAATAATTAACCTTGTTTCAGAAATTGTTCATAAATATTAACATTTGCTAATGTCTTTCCTTATATGAATATATAAATTTTAAAAATTTACATTCAATTTTCAATGACATGCAGTTGTGCAAACCGCACGAGACTATTAGAAAGTCTTGACTGTGACGTCATATGACGCCGTAGTTACGTTAGGTTGCATTTCTATAACAATGTCCAAATAGCGCCTATTTTTCCGTGTGACACGAATAAAAGTAAACTATAAATATAAGAAATAAAATATCATTTTTTAGAGTTTCATTGGGATGTGACATGAAGTCGGTACATGATCAAATCTATTATAACACCCTTCGGGCGTTATAGAATTTAATTCACCGTTTCAACATGTCCGTGTATCCCTTTTTCTGCATTTCTATATAACTGGTTCAGTCCATTTATTTAAGGAATGAAGCTAATTTCAACTTATGTTATACGATATAACATAACTTGGGGCAGTTTTCGCTTTATAAACCGCGAAGCGTAGACAATGAGACAATTTTTTCCTCTGCAAAAAGGCTTCAAATATAGCATATTTTAAAAGTAACGTCAAGCGGAGTAATACGTGTAACAGACTTGTGTGGATGTAATTGTGTAGAATGAACAACAAGGCTGTTGGTTCGCGTTTGACAAGACGATAACTCTTTATTCGATGGATCAATGAGATAATCATCAAAACCCTATAATGAAATAACAAATTATAAATTCTTAGCATAAAAACTATAAAGCTATTTATCAATATACATGTACAAATCATTATATCATATAGCTTTATCAAACTCAAGGGAGATAATCCAATTTCATAAAACTACATAAAATCCCCCATTGCTTTAATCAATGAATATTTATAATAAAATTTTTACAATAATTATCATTCCAATGTATACATTATCAATTATTGCTTAGCATAAAAACAATGAACATGCGTACCATTCAATGGGAATGGGTCAAATGCTGTACAACAGCATATAAGCTGCATACACAAAACAGCAAAAGGATAATTACTCAATATCTACAAATCAACAATAAACAACTTTGTAGATATCTATACTAATCATAAAATAAAGTTTACTTTAAAAATATGAAAAAGTGAGACAGCAATGTATTTACTATTTACACATAACTCTATATCTAAAGTCTCACTCTCACTATGCATTTACTCCAGAAAAGTGACTTAAGGAATTAAGTGCAAAAATTACAGATTTCACATTTATTAGAATTAGAATCTTATTACTTATTAGTATGAAAGAATTACTTACCATGCAATAGGAAATGTTGGTCTCTATGTCAATGTCAGATATGTAAAACAATATACTCAGAGACAAAACTGCACTTCCATCACATATGACAACCAAGCAAGAATTAACCAAAAACACAAAGAAAACTTGGAGGGAAACACAAAAACCAATAGGAAAGCATAAGACAACACTAAAAAACCAATGAAACTAAAAGATACAAAATGACCATGGCCAGAATATAATTAGTGCCCTGAGGCTAACTCTGAACCTCTCTGGAAAAGAATAACTTAAAAATCATTACACTTAACTACAGGTTAAATGAATAATTATATAATTCTAGGGATGTGCGATTTTATCGGTATACCGGTATATCGCGATTTTTTGTTGCGTGATACGTATCGTGATACGGAGACCTAAATACTGGTCTTTAGGTACATATTATAAAGTCCAGAAATTATTCATTTAATTGTTCAATCTTTCAAATTACAATTACAGAAAGTATAAAAAATGTTGTAAAAAGTGAAAAGAACGGCATCTTACCGTCCAAACGTAATTGATTTTTTAAAAATACATGAAAATTTCAAGAAAGTAAAATTTTGTTTTTCTAGCGTATTTTTTTAGAAAAATAATGACTTCATATAAAATCACTGTAAAAACTGCTTTTAAAAATATCATGATATTATCGTGATATTGTGGGGAAAAATCGTGATATATCGCGATACGAAATTTTTGGCGATACCCATCCCTAGTTTATACGAGTAACCACCAACATGAGGCTTCGATCGTACTTATGAATACTGTCAAGCGTCGAAAGATAGCAGATCTAGAATTACCGTTACTTTTTTTAAATTTGACAATGGCTTCTATGGAGAATTAATTTTTGTCTCTGCTTTCAAGACAAACATGTCTAGAATTTGATAAAATAATAAATTAATGAATAGATGCACATGCAATATGCATTGTTATGCACATGTGCATAATATATAAAAACATGAGTCTGTCACATACGTTTTTGACGTAACTCATTGTGACGTAGGCAAGTTATGTTATACAAAATATCATATGTTCCTCTCAATGATTCAGCCAATGAAATTGCTTGATACAAGTGAAATTAAATTATATTCTAAGAAAGGGATGAATCGCTCTTTTCGCGCCAAATATCACTGCTTTCTTCGCGCCTTTTCCTAGGATTTTCTAACTTCCAAGGAATTAGAGTTTATCCTTTTAACCTCCCTTTAATATTTCAGATATTCTGTATACAAATGAATATTTTATCTAATTCTTTTAAACAGCATATCGTTTAATATATCAGTATACGAACACATTTTAGTATTATTTTTTCCCTACTTTTTGCGATTCTCAACAGTCTACTACCAAACTTAATGTTTCTAGCTTCCGTTTGTATATACTATGCATTTTGTGGTATGCTTACAAACATTCAACATTACAGTTTTAACTGTAATTTTCTCCCCGCTCTAAATGCAACTCTCATCCATACTTTCATTACTACATATTTGTTCTTTACTTTATTTATTTACCTCAATGTATTGCGCCTTGTATGCAACATATTACCCCTGTATATATACTTTTTGTTATTCCTGTTTTTGTTATTTCCATGTTATATATTTGCCCGCATTTTTGTATGTATTTTTTATAATTTCATGATATATAATGAAATTCAAAGTCATGCAACTAAATTTAAGAAGTCGCTAATTTACATTTCTAAACTTGTCAAAATTTCAGCAGTAACTGATTGCAGCTATTTATTTATAAGCTACATGTATCACAAGGTTAATAATGGGTAATTCAATCGAACAATACCGAGCTGCAATCGGTCTATTTTATTTATCAAGTAGAGGCACATGCAAAACATTTTCCAGGTGTGTTTATATTTCAGTTATTCAAAAGTACACTCAAACTTCTCGCTTGCGATGTAAAACATATTCATATTTGGTTTTTCCAGGTGTGTTTATATTTCAGTTATTCAAAAGTACACTCAAAGCTCTCGCTTGCGGCATGGCAGCCATTTTTCAGAAATCTGTGTATATTAATTTTTATCTACAGTTTTTTACTTTTATTTTGTTGATTTGCGGGGATATTGAGGTCAATCCGGGTCCTGCTATGGAAAGTGTCCTTGACATACTACATTTGAATATTCGAAGCATTAGACACAAACTAAACTATCTAAATTCTTTTGTTCATGACTTTGATATAATATGTTTTACGGAAACTCATTTGGATCATACAGTTAATAATGATGACTTACATTTGGACGGTTTTGGCACAATATTGCGAAAAGACAGAAATTGTTTCGGGGGCGGTGTAATGATATATTTGTCAAATCAAATACGAGCATTTAGACGCCAGGAATTTGAACCCACTGACACTGAGTGCATATGGATTGAAATAGATAACAATACCTGCAAATACTTTTTATGTTGTATATACCGTCCTCCAAACTCGGATAGTAGTTTTTGGACAAAACTCACATGGTGCATTGAAAGAGTAGGCGAAGTCTCGGATAAAATACTAATAGTAGGTGATCTGAATGTTGATCTCCTTAATGCTCCACAAACACATATAATTCGCGAAATAATTTCAACACACAATCTTGTAAACAATATCCATGAACCAACTAGAATATCACACACGTCCAGCACGCTTCTTGACCCAATTCTTACATCTGTCGATATTCAAGTATGCGAATCGGGTACTCTTACAATAGACGCCTCGGTTAGTGACCATAGAGCAACTTACATCTCGCTCCCTTCTAGTATAAACTATAATCGTTCATATAAGCGGAAAGTATGGGTTTATAAAAATGCCGATTTCGTGAAACTAAACTCTCTCATCGAAAATTGCGATTGGACTAAAAACATTAACGAAGCTAAATCTGTAGACATTGCTGTAGATAATTTTACTTCAGAATTCCTTTCCTGTGTTCATGAATGCATACCTGAACAAACTATAACCATTCGCCCTCGTGACAAACCATGGATGGATTCAATGTTACGTAAAACAATAAGAAAAAGAAACCGTCTTCATAAGAAAGCTAATAAAACTAAAAAAGAATCCGATAAGGCTGCTTATAGAAAAGTTCGTAATTCAGTCAACAATATGAAAAAACACGCTATTTCAAACTACTACGATAATATAGAAACCTATTTGGAAGATTCTAGTAAAAATAACAATAAGTTATATTGGAAGTTAATGAAAGAGTCATTTAATATAAAACTTTCTAACGAAATACCACCGATACAAATATTGAATGATAACGGTTTAAGACAGGTAGCTTATTCTGACAAAGACAAGATTGAAGCATTGAATTCGTTTTTTTCTTCGATTTCATCTATTGATGATTCTAATGAAATACTACCACAAATGTATTATACTTGTAATGACACACTATGCAACATCAAAATCGACGAACAGGAAGTATTAGACATAATTTCAATACTTCCCGTGAATAAAGCTATTGGCCCAGATTGTATTAGCCATAAAATGTTAAAATCTACTATTTCTACTGTTATTAAACCACTAACTATGTTATTTAATAGGTCGTTATCAGAAAAAGTTTTCCCATCTTTTTGGAAATTAGCCCATGTGATTCCTCTTTTCAAAAAGGATGACCCCTCTGTGGTGTCCAACTACAGACCTGTATCGTTACTATCCTGTGTAAGCAAAATTATGGAGAGAATTATTTTTAAACACGTGTACAATTATTTCCATATCAATGATTTATTTTATCGATACCAAGCAGGATTTCTACCTGGTCATTCAACTGTATATCAATTACTAGAAACATATCATAGTATTGTTCAAAGCATAGATGAAGGCAAATCATGTTGTATGGTTTTTTGTGATCTTTCAAAGGCTTTTGATAGAGTTTGGCACAAAGGGCTTTTATTTAAATTGCAAACTTATGGTATATCTGGTGATATTCTCCAATGGTTTTCAAGTTATCTAAGTCAAAGGTCTCAAAAAGTTATGTACAAAGATTTGTCATCATCAAAACAAGATATTTTTGCAGGTGTACCTCAGGGTTCTGTCTTAGGTCCACTGTTATTTCTTATTTATATAAATGATGTTGCTGAAAATATGATTTCAATGTGTAGACTGTTTGCAGATGATAATTCCCTCCAACAATCATCATACAATGTATTAGATATAGAATACAAATTGAATCATGATTTACACATATTGGAAATTTGGTCAAATAAGTGGCTACTCAAATTCAATCCATCTAAAACTAAGGTAGTTTTTTTCAACAAGAAAAATACTTCTGCTATGCCAAAATTATTTTTCAAAGGCGATAGACTTGAGTGTGTTCCAGTCCATCGCCATTTGGGTTTGCTATTGTCGCAAAATCTTAGTTGGTCTGAATATATTGATGGAGTTGTAAATAGTGCCAATAAAAAACTAGGCCTTCTAAAGAAGTTAAAGTTCAAAATGGGTAGAAAAAACTTAACAAAATTGTATATTACATTCATCAGACCTATGCTTGAATATGCTTCGATCGTTTGGGATGGCTGCTCGAAATATGATGCAGAAAAACTTGAAAAAGTACAATTAACCGCCGCTAGAATCGTAACCGGACTTCCTATATTTGTGTCTAGAGATGCATTTTATTCTGAAACTGGGTGGGGAACTTTGAAAAACAGACGATATATTGCTAAAATGACTACTTTGTACAAAATTCATACGGGA
>PRKT01002299.1:8711-26622 GCA_003671525.1 Saccostrea glomerata | reverse complement strand
CAATAGAATAACAGTAGGGTCTTCCGAAGGAAGCGAAAGACCCTAATAATCTTTGCCATCAGAATCAGTAGAAGGTCTTCCGTTTCCAATTAAAGAATATAATCAATTGATAATGTTATTTGAATTGATTATATTTTTACAAAGAGATTCACTGTTGTTGTACAGAGCTAATTCGTAAAAACGTAACACTACAAAAATTAGTCCACTGTTGAAGCGAACACATATATAGCGAAAACAGGCAAACCTGTTTTGCTTGAACCAGTGTAACTACATGTACATAGAGCTAACAAAAACATACTATTTCTACTTTCTCCAAAAAATATTTTTTTTAAGGAACTTATACAGAGGAAGCAATATATGAATATACTTATTAAACTCGAGTCGACAAGAAAACGGGGCTCCTCGAAAATTGTCAACACGAATGACAAAAACTTTTCAATAGAAAAAACAAAATAAATGCTTCGTGCAAAAGGATGAAATATACGAACAATTAAGAATAAAATTCAGTCGTTATGGCACAAGTGACCAAAATTGAATGTATCGAGAAGAAAAAATATAATTTGCACAAGACAATGAAAATATTCAAAATTTTCGTACTGATGTTTACAAAAAACGCCCTTACGATATTGTACACCAAATAGTCATGAAAATATTCAACATTTTCGCACTAGACGTTTACAGAAACGCCTGTACGATAAGTATAATGCTAAATACAAATGAATATCGAAAATGCAAAAATAATTGGACCGTGAGATCACCACGTGTTCAATTGCTAGTCACGAGTGAAAAAATAACATGGCAAAGTCAAACTGTTGGAATTTTGCAAATAACGTTAATTTCAACGCCTGTTTGCAACAGTTTCTTCAAATTGTAAATGACTAAATATTTCACCTTTGTTTTTCCTCACGAGTGACAGACAATTCACACGTGAATTTTGTAAATAAAAATATGAAAATTCAATGCACCCTGCACCGAATTACCGACGATGCCAATGTAGTAAAATATGAACATTTTACTATGTAATAATGTCGCTTACCTTAAAGTAGTAAATAACTAAGGTGACGACGGGAAACCAAGTTCTACATATTGGTAAACGGTACAGGTATACAACAAGTATAGGAAACAGGTAACACACGTGGTGACTACAGGTAGGACTGGACTCGACTGACGATAAGAATCGTGCTGACAAGCACGGGTGGATGGCTATGTGGTCAGGGTGATAGGTCATAGGGAATATATTTACATACACAATTTCACTATGTACAGTATTGTTAACTACTAAAAACATACTTTAAACATAATTTTCAGATCAGTATTATGTTATCCTCTTCATTCAAGTAATATACAAACTCTTCTCGAATGTAAAACGAACGATCTACTCTGAACAGTAACCCAAATATGGCAATGTATTTTCGGTTGAATAGCCAATCATCTCAAATCAAGTTGAACGAGTCTGCATCGCTATTTTGACGAAGTTTACAACCTGTGGTAATTTTTTGAAACCTATCTAGATTTGAGGAGATTCTTGCCTTGACAACTGCTCGAACTCCCGGATTGGCATGCACTGCAGGTTTGTTTACGATTTCATGCCGTTTTCCCTTTCAGCATAGATCAGTACATCGTGCATGTTGTGAAACAATGGAAGTCAGGCAAAACTACGCTGTATATGTTATTTACTGCCAGATTGTAAGATTAGTATTTTGATAATTTGGGGATTAAATGATTATGGGTTTCAGTTTATTTTGTAAAGGTGTATGTCTCTGGAATATTAAACAAGACAAAGAAAAACAATTCTGGAGTGGGACTGAAATGAGTAGTTAAAATCCAGCCGAGCCGGGAATTTGAAACTGAGACCAGGCTTTTGCTAATTACTGGGAATATACACAATCAGTTGTCATAAAACTTAGTTATAGATGTATTTATGCCATGGCTGAGAGTTTCAGCTCCGAAATTGAAAAATAAGTTTGTTTTATTTATAACATTTTGTATTTTAAATTGTGCCCATTTTGTGAAAATACAGGTTGAGTGAAATCAGTATGCAGATTGTTGAAGGGAAACATCAAGATGGGGCGAGGAAGACGACAAAACATGATTACCCAGATTGAGGATCCCAAAGTTCTTTCGTACAAATACAATTTTAAAAAATCAAATAATAAGTATCTTGAAATGTTACTTGAACAAACATTTACATTATTTAGTGCTTGACTTGCTCGAGAGTCATTATTGTCAAATGTATTCGTATAAAATGTTCAATTTCTGTTGTATAGGTTCAAGCTACTCAGTCTACCATGAGAAAATTTAAAGGTCTGCCATGAAGAAGAGGCGGGTTCACAAGTTTCATATTATAGATGGCAATTATTGTTTAGTTTTAATTTTAAAGTATTATTGATAAAAAAGGGTGTTTGGCAGTTCATACCTATTAACTGTGATTGCATTGTGTATTAATTTTCAAAATCAATTCATTCTTTGGTGACCGTGTGCTTCAAACTCATAATTTTTAATAAAAATATTGACTATGTATTTGTCCAGGTGTATAAAATGTTAATCACTGTATGAATTCTATTTCAGCATGATTGTCATCTTCAATTTGAGGGACTCTCACCTAAAGTCCTTTTACTGTTCCATATCAGGAAAAAATTCATGAGCAGAAAAATACTATTTGGGAAAAAGGTACTTATATCCTAAACCATAACTTGAGTATGATACTGTACACTTGTACAGCTAAGCTAAATATGTAGCACTATTTTGTTCTTTTTGTAAACTATCTACTGAGTAGTCAGAAAACATATCATTTCTTCATGTTTCAGGGATTTATTCTTTGATTGTGATAAGTACCCTTAAAAAGTACATAATTCTCAAATTGTAATTTTAGGCATCATCCTTTTTGTGATAAGGTAACAAGAGGTCCACTCAGCTTATTAAATTAATGCAAGTTTTATTTTTGAGGTTAAAGGTCATGTATGAACTTTTTATTTATTTATTATGTTGTGTATTGTTTTTACTTTTATTAATCATGGTATTATGTGAATTCTGATAACAGGTGCCTTTGAAAATATTCATACTTATGCATAGCACTAAAAATATACTTATAGATTGTTTTTCTTTTAGGAAAAGCATTAGAAGAATGCCTGCATGGGAAGAAAAGTTTTGGACTCTGAAAAGGAAGATGTGACAAATACATTTTGACAGTTATTGAGTTCCACTGAAAGTAATATCCACAAGAAAGATTAACATAGTAGTTTTATATTGATTCACCACTTCAAATTCAAGAATGTACAGTTGGTTTTATTATAAAAATTCACATACGAAAAACATTTTCGTGAAATGTAAACTGTCTTGGATACTTATTTATGTGTATGTGATTTGCAGGATAGGTTGTGGGCAACATATACTGTCAAGAATCTTGATGTTTTCGATCTTATGTTCAAAAAATTGTAATAAACAAAGTAAAAGTCAACTTTTTGTTACTTTGTATAAATTAATTATGATGTCCAGACTTCCGCAATATATATCAATTTGGAAGAAAACACTTATTTATAAATTGCATAAGGCTTTATTCACTAGAATGGAAAACAGAAATTATTAACTTTTGTGGTAATTAAAGATGGTATTTAATTAAATTTAAGATCTGTAATTATCAGATTTAATATATCCTAAATATGGTGTTTAAGGGTTGTAAATATTAACTTTACTTTTTTGTAAAGTCAAGACAATGTGGGACATTACATCATATTGATGTGCATGTAAAGGTTGTCTTTTCCAACTTTGACTTTTTTCAGAAAAGCCAAATAAAGGCAATGTAAATAATAAATTTACATTATCTTTACTTGTTTTGTAAAGCCGAATTTTCATGCAGTGAATTTGTCAAGCAAAAAAATGCTATGTGACTATCTTTCTCGTTCCAAGGTACAGCAATTCCTGGAACTGTCTACTTGAGCAGACAAAAAACCAGTAGAAATATCTCCTCTTCCGCCTTATCCATCTTAATTGGTGTTAAGGGAAAATTACCTGCCCTGGAAATTTCACTAGAGATCACCTTTTAATTTCTGATGCTTGCAACACATGGTGACAAGTTTTAACAGTACAGGTTGAACTGTTTAAGAAAATATAAGGATATATTAAACGAAACCCTTCATTATGCGTACGTAGGAGTAGGACAAACGTTCAATCTAGGCAAAATAAAGTGTTTATATATGATGTAGTCGGACTTAATTAAGCAGAGATAATATAATTGCCGGGGAATACACCTTTCGTGACATATTCAGTTTAGGGCATATATTTATCCCTAATTTGAATGTAATAACAGTTCCTTTCTGACCTATTGCTATTTATTCCCTCGGTAGCTGACTAGCAGTAGTTTTACTAATAAATGCACATGAGAAGACTTAATTACTTTTGTGAAAAACAAGCAGTGCATATGTTTATCTCTGACATGGAATTTTTCATCTAGTTGCACATGTATGACTCTTGGTTCCATTTGAAACATGGTAGGACATATTCCAGCCTGTTCATATGTGTAGAACTATTTTACAAAGGACAGACAGGTCATATGTTTATTTCTGATGACTTACAATTAATTACTTTTTATTTTGATGGGTATAACTGCACTCCTCCCTATTTTCCTCCGTTTTTCTTGGGATCTGAACTTGATTTAGTTTAATTTAAAGTATAAATTTAATCAGGTACATGGCAGGTTCAGACCACAAGAAGGTGTTATATATCATGTAATAAATTACATATTATGTACATCACTTCTTATATATTTGTCATATTCATAAATCATTTTAATTCTGTTGTTAATTTTTGATACTGATAATTAGTAGTTTGCTTATAGTTTTACGGATTTCTTGACCAATTATTTCCTTATTATTTACAAGTATTTTATAATTAAAGTCACATTTGTTGCAAAGTTCAACATTTTTTTTTTTGGATTTGCCATGGAATGCAAATACACAGTATTTTTTTTTCTAAATTAAAATTTTTGCTTGTCCAACTGTTAACCTGTTGACGTCTCCGATATATATGTTACATATTCCCCAGATTTATTGAAAATATATAGATAATAAATCAATGGTTATACATGTGTAATATGTTAATACCTGGTGACATCACTTGTCAATGAGCATTTTACCACAAACCAAAAATATGATATAAAATATTAAGTGAAATTAAAACATAAAAATTAAAATAATTAATAATTATTAAAATAAAAGTGAAATTAAAACAATTTTGTCAAGTGTGAAAAAAGGCAATTATTGATTTTTCCAATATACGACTTAACAATGCAAGGAAGCTTATTACTGTGTTACGATATTTGATTTCAACAGGCAACATTTAAATACATGCAGGTATACTTCTATAAAACCTAAAAAACATCAATGATGTATGTTTTGACAATGATTAACTTGATGTGCTCTTGCATCAAGTCTAGCAGAACAAACATCGGGGTCCATCTAAGTTTCCACCAATATTGAAGCCAAATCCAAAGGTGAATCCACGTGTAGTCCCATAATACAAATTTCCATTTACGTTCGCATTTCCAATATTTTTAGATGCGCCGAAAACTGCACTGACTTCTCTAGAACCAACATAAATATCCGCGTTCAGTGTTATTGATGATTCAGTTTCATGTCTAACACCTGCGGCAAGGCTAAGGTCACCATGATTTGAATTTATATTGACATGAAGGGAATCTGGCCCAGAGTTAAGGGTAGTACTAACACTGCTACTTACACCATTTGGATCTATTTCGATTTGACCTTGGATATCACCTAATTTATTACTAAGAGAGCTACCAAAACCCAAATTATTGCCCTTAGCATTGACATCAAAACTCAGAGTACCAATGCTGATATTCCGATTTAGATTACAACTAAAACTTGGTCCATTCGGACCACCATTTACAACACTATTGATTTCCCCTATTTCTGTTTTTGCTGTACCTCTTACTTGACCACTTACATGATTTTGACAAATCGTACCTTTACCACTTAAATTTCCCTCACCATTGCTTACATAGCCACTAACATCAGTACATTGACCATTGGAGTTTTTATAGTAACGTCCTTCAAGATTACCAGACTTTGTTTGGAAAGACATACTAGCACTTCTACTATTCTCACTAAAACCTTCATTGACTTTGACGGTAAGAGAGCTCGTTTCTGTCTGATGTGATGCGCCGACAGAGCCACTCACGCCATCTAGTCCAACACCTAAGCTTCCATTAAGGGTCCCTACTCCCGTGTTTAAGTCTCTGCTCAATGTTCCAATTAATCTTATCAAATCATCTATTAAATTTTCTCCAAATACGATATCCACACCATCCCGCACTCCAGTTTGATTACCATTTAGACTTTTAACTTGTTTGTCGTAACTTGGTTGTTCCAATGGTAATGTTTTCTTTCCTACAAGAACATTCAAATAATTAAGAAATACCTGGTGTTTTTAATCCCTCGAATTGACTGAGAAACAGTTTAATCAATTTACATTTTTATACCTGATACACGAATTCACAAACAGTTGCGTTTAATCTTAATACATAAATCAGAAGCATAAAAATAAGTAATTGATATAACCAGTACGTGATGAATAGTTAAGGAAAATAAATATTATCCCTGAGAATAAATCTGCACAGCGCTTAATTCATGTTGTCTGTTGTATTGAATTGTACTAAATTATAGTCATAAATTCAGACAATGATTATTTTCAAATCCATGTAAAGAGCAATATATGATTTATGTCTCAAATGGCCCCCTAAAATGAATATCTTACTTTTAATTTATATATAACTTTACTTTGCACAACTATACATGCGACCTTTATTGTTAATTTTCAATTTGATCAAAATGCCGTTAATATAGAAATATGACATCATAAATTTCATGTTTTCCCGCAATTTTAGTATATTTTCTATAAAAATGCTTATTTTCAAGAAGTTTTTCTTCCAAAAAATATTGAGCGCAAACTAGAAAATACTTTAATTTTTTTACCAAAGATGTATCCATTCAATTCTAATTACTGACAGAAAAATTCTGCATGTTCTACAACGCGCTATATGTTTCCTATCAGAAAAAAACATCAAGAAAGAGATGTATTATTGACATTATTAGTTAGATATATTAAAAAAATGTTATTTCCATCATCATTTAGAGCCAGTGAGTGCATATAAATGTGAAAAATATATCGGTAATATATCTAATATAATCTCTTCTACAAAATAAATGTCAATTAAACATTTCTGAATGTCATTTTAAGATACTGATTTTAGGGGGCCAAAATTGGCTCTTTACATATATAGTCCTTTATAAATTCTGTGAAGGTTTTAGTATAAAATATTAGTAAAAATCAGTATATTCTTTTAATTTTCAAATTTTTGAGAACTTATTTGACACAGTATCCATTCAGTTAGTGACAAATATGGTCTTAATTTAAAAGAAATTTTTGCGGAAAACAAGAAGTTTATTTTATGTTGTATTTGCAAATTTTGACATTTTCTTAATTTCAATATGCTACCATTTCATTTTTTTCTGTATCAGTATCCGCCACCTTGAAATAAAGCAAGGACTTAATTGTATGTCCAAAAAAATTTTTCATATACATGTTTATCAGAGGACAGTTTGTTATCAAAACATGTTTCCCTTTCAATCAAATAAACGTGGAATCGAAGGATAAAGGTTAAGATAATTACGAAGGCTGTTCAAAAAGTTTGTGGACGATGTCATGCATCGTTATATAACTAGCTAGACATTTGAAAATAGACACAGTTTGATGTGTAAAAACATTTGTTTTGTTGATTCGTTGAGTGTCCATTTTAAGGTCACCTGAGTAAACTCAGGTGACCTATTGCTATCCCTTGTTGTCTTCGTCGTGCGTCGTGCGCCGTGCGTTAACATTTGCACATTTTCAGCTTCTTCTCTGAAACCGCTCAACTAATTTCAAACAAATTTGACACAAAGCATCTATGGTAAATGGGAACAAAAATTATGAATTTCATGGTCCCTGCTCCCCTGGGGCCTGTGACTGGGGCTAAAACCACTTAAATTAGTGCAATCTTTTAAAATCTTCTTCTTTACTCCTGGACATTAAGCAGTCAAACTGTTAAAATGATTGTAATCAGCATTAAGTCCTCTACCAAAATTGTAAAATTCATGGCCCCAGGGTCATGGGTGCAAGTGCTAGGGTGGGGCTAAATAGACTGTATAGGGAAAATGCATTGCTAATTTGTAGATTTTCTTCTTTGTTCCTGAGCATTAAATAAGTTAACCAAATACATAGTTGTGTTAAATAATATTGCTTTTTCCAATATTGTGAACTTCATGGCCCCATGGTCAGGAGTTCTGGTGTTAGGGCGGGGCTATATAATATATTGATTATATAGTGAAAATGTATAAATATTTAAAAATCTCCTCCTCTGTGTTTGGATATTTAACCAAAGAACTATGCATATAGTTATAATAAGGAAGGATACTTCTTCCCAGTTTGTAAATTTCTTGGCCCCTGGGTCAGGGGTTCTGGTGTTAGGGCGGGGCTCTATTGGTTACGAGATAGTGAAAATGCATTAATTCTTTGAAAATCTTCTCCTTTGCTCCTGGGTATCTCCTCTGCTCCTGGGTATTAAACAAACAAATGAAGTACATAGTTATGATGACCGAGAATGCCTCTTCTAAAATTGAGAATTTAATAGCCCAAGGTGAGAGGTTCTGGTGTTAGGGCGGGGCTCTATTGGATATATAGTGTAAATGCTTTAATTCTTTGAAAATATTCTCCTCTGCTCCTGGGTATTACACAAGCATAGTCTGAAAATAAAGTAATACTTTGAAATCTGCTCTATGATATTAATTACCCATTTTTGATGAAATGAAATTCATAAAATTTGCAAAATTTTGAAATATGGGGCCCCAGGTCAGTGGTTCCTCTGTGTTGATGTGCACAACTGGTGGTTATAAAGTGGAAATGCATTTTCTTTCTCTTTTTCTGATCTGCCTTTGGGTATTAAGTAAAAAAAATAAGCATGCTAGGTGTATAGTTATGATAACCAATGGTGCCTCTTTCAAAATTGTGCATTGGAATGCTTTTCGTTTAAAATAGTCAAACCAAATTCAGCTGTTAGAAAGTTGTTATATGCTACTCAGGTGACCTATAAGGCCCGTTGGCCTCTTGTTTCGATTTTAATAGAAATATATTAACTTCAGTTAAACATGATTTGTACCAGCAGACTAAACTAAACGGCAATGCAACGTCAGAATATAGTGTAAAGAATATCTTTAAAAAATTAATATCCCTATTCATTTTACACATCATAATCCAATGTCCACACATTAAATCAATGTTCTAATACCTGACATAATTTTTTTTTAGAATTGCTCTCGTTACATGATCTCCTTCTTTAGGGTTTTAATTTCTTTTATTTCTTAACTCTGCCATCACAGAATAAAAAAACTCTTGAAGGGTTCATGTGTTTTCTTGAGGTTCAAACTTTAAATTTAAAGTTTTAGTTCAGATTTTTGCAGTTGAAACGTTTCTCCGCAGATTATTCATTCGATACAGAGTCTCTGTCACTCGAATACTGCCTGTACTATTTGTACACACATCTACAATTATCTTGTGACATATTTTCCTCTAACATTTGTAGATTGTATCCCTGAGTAAAACACAAAATTGCAATGTTACATGCATCTACTGCTCTGCGACGTTATCAAACGTAAAAGTTTTCGTTGTTTATATGAGGACTATCTATCTTCTCTTGTATATTTCTCTTCAATAAAGCAAAAATATTGAAGCATAATTTGGAAAATGAATCGATGTAACTATTAAAGTAGTACAAAACACCCATGCGCAGCCAGGATAAGGCTGCCCGTAAAATATCAAACCGTTCAAACCATAGTAACTTCTCTGATCTACCTAGATATGACGTCATAATAGAATATGACGTCAAGTCACTGTATACTTGAGCTGGCATGGCGTGGAAAGTGTCATAATTTTTACACAGCATGTAGTTTCATTTTGGGGACTTGTTGTTTATTTCAAGTGTTAGAATTGTATTGAAGCTCGAGTGTGTTGTTATGATGTTGTACATTTTAAATTTAAATATCCTTATTCCTTTTGCCTGTTCAATATGCATATATTCAAACAATAGTAAAAAAAATATGTGTAAAACGCTCCCCTTACACGTCCCAAACCAGGGTTAGAATTTATGAATCGTGTTTATATTGGACTGGCACAAGTTATAAACAAGGACAAATTGAAGATATTCTGTGTGAATCTACAAGAGAAGTATGTCCTTTAACTGAATACTGCTGGGGGATTGTGTGTAGTTTATTCATTTTTGTATAAATCGCAATAAAGAGTGGAAAATACCCCTTCTTATGATGGTAAGTTGAATTTCTCGTGAAATATTTTCTTTACAAGCAAAAATTAAACCTGCCCCCAGCACTTTCCATGTACAAGAGATCACGATGAATTGATCTATGTAACAAACTATGCACAATGTTTTTGTTTTGCACTTGTGCCGAAGCGATTTTTGTGCAACAATAAGAAATATCACAAATCTCCGTCACGTGATCAACACAGTCAAGAGACGTCACGGAAATGCTCTAAAATTAAGCAAGATTAAACAATCATCTCAAGTTGTCTGCTATTTCAAACAAGGATCACATATCAAAATTAAAGTCTAGCTCGGAATTAAATGTATATTCTCAATGAATTTTAAGCCTTCGGACAGCCTTATCATAACTGCATGAAGTCTATTCTAACTCATTTCTTAAAAAGTGCAGGAGAAAAGAAATATTATTACTATATTGCCAAAAATGAATGATCCTTGTAAGACAAATAGCATATGCATGTTGGGGCTTTTTCAGTCATATTTCGTGAGAAAATCAGAGAATCCCATATATTGGTCACTTGGGAGCTTACATTTTAGAGTGTATTTCCGCTTTCTAAGTGCAATAAACAAGCAATTAATAGTATCTTATTAAATGCAGTGTAACTTTTGTTCTATAAATAGTAGAAGGCTGATATTTGGACACCCATAAAAAGAGTCTCCATTTTTTAAGTACTTTAAAGGTAAAGGATATCAAGAGGACAAATATTAAATATTGTGACGTCATCTACTGAATCTTTCATTTGTTTGGTCATTGAAATTTTTTTCAATCAGCAACATATTTGAAAACACTGTTTCATTTTTTTTCATTTTTTAATACATTCTAGGACCCATTTCAATGATTCTTTTGATGTTTTTTGTAAAAATTGAATCATACGTTATTTTTCTTTTTTCTTCTAAGTAAACTTTAAGCGTAGGATACATGTATTTGCATTTGAATTTATTTCCGACAGTATGTGTGTTCTATTTTCACATAATAATTAACAAATTTTCCAATATCAATAAAACTTACAGAGTTTAAGTAGCAATAAGGTTGTCTTTATAAACAATTTTAAACAAATATGCATTAATAGATCAAATAATTATAATGAATTGAGGCTCATTCTCAAGCCGAATGTCTGATTTTACAATCTTCTTACGGGGGTTTGATAGACCATATTTCAGACAATCTGGGCAAAAAATGTGTGCTTAAATTTCTTTCATATTACATATAAAAAAAGATTTTTTATCCTAAAAACAAATATCTAAGTTTCAGAAAAAATGACCTTGAGGAAAAATTTAGACTTTTTATTTTGTCCAACCTTAAAATGATTTTCTGATTGATTTTTTGTGCTCCATTTTATGGAGAATATGATAACAGACATTATTTAGTGTTTTGTTTGTAACATACTATATTTTTGACCTGTTCCGCGATCCAATTTTTGCATTTCTAAAATTTATGTAAGTTTTGAATAGATAGAGATATTAAAAAATACAAATAATTTGGATTTATTGTTTAAATATTTTTACCAAATTTGGATAGTATATGACGTCAAATAAATATATGACAGAAATCCACGATTTTTTCGAGCAACCCCCGTATTTATGGTAGCTTATTCAAATTAATAAGCTTTTAAATTAAAGAAATAGTCAACCAATCTGAAGAAAGTTAGGAGGTATCAAGAATACCAGTCAAAATGTTTTTAATATTAATAAGATTTTTTTAAGATCAATCATCACACAGTATACAGTGCGTTTTATTCACAAAAATATTGAACAAATAGAATGATTATCATCATGTATACCTTTTCTTGAAAAGAAATTTACATGTAACATTACATAGTTCCTTTCTTAAATGTCAAAACTGATTTTTTTTGTTTAATTTCTAACAGATAACTTTTTAAAATTATTTTAATTGATATAAATAGAGTTAAAACGAATGCCTTTTGTAAAGGAAGCATAATATTGTGAATTTTATTCCCTGAATTTATATAGCTACTCGAGAGCTTTTTAAAAGAAGAGTATATGATTATTTTTCTAAATAGGGAATTTACAACTTACAATCTCAGAGAAGGCGATTTCTTTGAAACAAGAACAGGTTCATGTCTATTGTTTAAATCCCGATAAAATATGTGTAGTTCATCAGTCTCCCCCAAAAAATTCGCGTAACTTGCATAGAATATACAAATGATTTACAAGATGTAATCGTGTCCTATATGTAGCTCCTCGATACAACAGTTGAACACGAAGTTCAATTTCTATTTTTCCAAACTGATTATTTTAATTCTATATTCCATGTCGTAGCGAATGAATAAGATCACAGACTAGCAAGAGGTTGGCGAAAGTTTGAATCTTACTTGGTGTACCATTATTTTCAATTTTTTTTTTGTTATTTTATTTTTGATCCGGGAATAGATAAATCATTCTAATGATATCATAACATAAATAAAAAGTTAAAAGATAAGCCTAATATTCAATGAAAATATTTCACTGAACGATAACTGAAATCCAGCTGAAATGTATGTGTCATTCAGTACTGAATGGTTACAAAAAAGTCCCGGAAAATTCAAGGGTAAGATCTTTTCAGTGACCCCTCAGTGGGTATTAAGTAACCATTTCGCTGAATGAATGATATAATTCCATCCTGTGATCTAAGTATGTGCCCCGGTTATAGTTGTGCCCGGGTTTGCTTATCACGAGATTTTATTTTCTAAATTTAATGTTTTATAAGTAGTTACGTGTATTTGTGTTTTTTTTCCATGGCACCTGGTCACCTGCTTGGAGCAGTAGTTAATGCGTCTGCTCTAAAGTCCCGAAGTAAGCAGTCAATCCATATGTCACAGTTTCGAATCCCACTTCGGATGACAGCGTTTAAACCTAGCTCCGTGTCACAGTATGTGCTGACACGAAAAAAAAATATCCCCCAATGCTAAAAGGCCCTAGATGCTGAGAATAGAACAAAATTTTTAGCGCTTTACTGGCAAGTGGTGGCGCTTTTATATCAGTGAAAAATTCTCAAGAGGGACATTAAACAACATACAATCAATCAATCCATGGGACCTAATCCCACTTCTGATATTTTAGAGTCACACTATTTCGTATTGTTTTATGAACTTTTGATCTTGAGCACTCTTCGTTATCTCTATATATCTTATACTGAACTGAACTGTGTAATTTTGGTTTGTTTTTTAGTATTCTACTCATCTGTACATTTGTTTCTTTTTTATGCTACCCTGCTGTGTATAGCATACGTTCGTATATAACATACCTACGTAAACCGGTGATTAAAGTGAACGAACTAATATATAGAGGCCCTTAAATAATACAAATAATACAGATATGGAAAACAAATGCATATCATACTACGCTTTACGTCTATATAATTATAAACAAATGCCAACTGAATGTAAACGGGGCTTTCACTGAAAGAACCTCGTTTTTCAGCCAAGAGGATGGCAGGTATGAGTGCATTGCCAAAAAAAAAACCCAATAAGAATCTAAATTTTTACTGATGATGTTGAAAAATGCTTACCATATAATTTACACCATCCCTTGGTGCCGCCAATCGCTAGAACGAAAAAACAAACTAGAAAAATTGTAGTCGATGCCATTCTTGTACTGAAATTATAATATTGGTTTCTAGGTTGAAAGCGATATATATATGTCTGTTTTAATAATAAGATTTTTATCTCATTTTATGAGAGTCTTCAAATTTCTGTTTTTTTAAATTCTATAAAATAGGACGAGGTATTTTTCAACAAAAGAGACATTTTATCTTTATCCAGGTCTAGAAACCCATAAAGAAGTGCGAACGCTCTAATTTACAGCTTTTGAAAAGAGGCAGTCGCCCGAATGCTTTCGATTGCATAAGAACAACCTTCTTTTAACCTTTCACATTCAAAATCAATTTAAAATGGAACATGCTTTCAGTTTCTGACAATGATTATTTGTTTAAAAAAACTCAGTAAGCATGACTTTGCATTCCATAACCAATACCAAGGTACTTGAATAATTCCTAATTTATTGCTCAAAAAAGGAAATAAATGTTTGAGCCAAATAAATGCTACTGATCTTCTAAAATTAAATTTATTAAACGAAAATGTTGTGTGAAACATATGGAGATATCGAACAATATTCAAGATGATCAAATGTCTATAAAACAATATAAAGCAGGAGTAGAGCAAAGACGAATCTCTAAAACTGCAGAGATTGAATCAGGTGTCATGGAGGAGTGAATGTCCCCTGTCGACCAGTCACACCCGCCGTGTGCTCCTTGTCGTGGTCAGAAAATAACAAAAACAAAATCCGTCGTTAAACTCAGTGTATTAATAATAGACTAACAATGGGTATGAAAAATGTCAGTCAGCTTTTTAATCAATGATACATTGTATATGCTGACAAGGGCATTGTATTGACCATATAACTCACCAAATGATGACTTTAAAGGTCATTTCAGATATTCTTAAGAATGTGTGAACCTGACGATTTTGAACACACCGCGCAACTCGAACTGCAGAAGATGGGACCGGTCAATGTCGTTATCATAGAACGTATGATTTTGCTAAAGCTCAAATTAAAAATGATCTTAAACAGCGATTTTATAGAAAATAAAGCCAAATTATATCAATGTTGCATGAATTTTATTAATTTTAGCTCTTTGTTCTACCAACCCACAGAACTTACGACATATCCTAACCGCTTTGCGCCACCATGTTTTCTAGAGAAGGTCGAAACGATACGTTTACAAGGAATATTCAGTTTTGTACGCCGAAAATACTGTTATTTTTAGGCAAAAAATATACAGATTGGTGTCGTTCGGGTTCATGTTACAACAGCACAAACGATGTCAACCCGAAAACAATTTCACGATGTACTTCATTTTTTTAACTTCAGTAACAAAAGAATAAACATGCACGAAACAGTTTGATAACCTGAGTTTTCCTGAAACCTTATGCATGTATTTATTCGTAGGTTGTACATGTAGTTTATAGCTGAATAGCATCATCGACATTCAATGTGTCCCAAGTGTACCAGCCGGGATCCACATTGATTCGAATATTACAGAATACTTGCATAATTATCAAAGACAAGATCCAGTTTTATAAAGTTATACATGTATAACACCCTCACGAATTCAAAGAGAGATTTATGAATAACGCATTTAGTATAACATTAATAAGCTCTGATGATGATATTTTATTACAAGCTTTGTCAAAAATAATGAATTGGTAAATATACAGACTTTGCATAAAATACTATCCCCTCGTGCTTCTGTAATAATAGAAATGTCTTTTCTCGGTAGGGTCAATCTTTTTATTCAGTTATGAACATGGAATTAAAATACACCATAATAAAATAGTTTGAAATAATTTTTCTAAGGTAAAACATGAATAAATTGAATTTATTTTTTGTTTACAAGTGTCAATTTACCAAAAAGCAATTCTCTGGCCAAAGAACATACAAATTTCTTGATAGACAATTCACTTTAACAGACATATTTATGTATTTACATGTACCACACCTCTGTTGATTTTTCGAGAACATTATAAACCACAGATAATACATATATATCTTTCATTGGTGGGATAAATTCGTTAAATAGCTTTAAGTGATAGGTGCGGGGTGATACCTAGTCAGTAGACTCGGTTCCACCTCGCCAGGTATGAAATTTACTAACAAGGTATCATCCCATGCATACCCTGTCCCTATCACACTATATAACTTTTAGTCTGTACAGTGCAAGATATGACCTAGAAAATGATTTACTATTAAAGAAGTGACACTTTCTGAGTTATTATGAAAAAGACGTGATCAAAAGTTGTTTTTAAAATGTTGATCAATTATTCTTACAAAATTGAATAGTTTTGTGACTGGTTTGTTATTTGAACAGGTATGGTGAAGAAAAATAATCAAAGCATGCCAGCAGCTTAAATCTCCTACCTATTCAACTCTAGGTAACTGTTCTTGTAGATCCAGATGTATGAAAAGATCTCTGTTGTGTTGCAAACAATAGAAAGGATAGGAGTAATAGGAGTAAATGAACAATTTTTTTTA
This sequence comes from Saccostrea glomerata, assembly GCA_003671525.1. NCBI lineage: Eukaryota > Metazoa > Mollusca > Bivalvia > Ostreida > Ostreidae > Saccostrea > Saccostrea glomerata. The sequence goes on along the minus strand of PRKT01002299.1, from coordinate 10,211 downwards.
AGATTAAAAAAATGAGAGACTGATCATTTAGACATTAAGATTTAAACTAAAATGAAATTTATTTTCCAGCCTAAAATCATATTGGTGTGTCACTGTCACCAAAACCTGTAATCCACATGGCACAGTTGTTAGAACAGCTTTCCATAGTCTCAAAGTAGGAGCGTGGGACGTGGAGGGCGGTCGTTTTGGTGAGACTGTATAAAGTGAGATCCTCCACTGCTGATGCTGCAGTAGATGTTGGCATGAAAAAGATTCCTCACGGCTCAATGGCTTTAGGTACCGAATATAGGTATAAAGTTGCTGACCTCCTCCAGCAAGTGGTAGAGTCTCCATGTGAGTGAATAAAAATTCTTAAGAGGGACATCACACAACTTACAAACAACCCAAAGACTAAAGCATTTTTTACAGAAAAGACCTTCATCTATAGATATCAATATTTCAACAAAGCATGTGACCAAAAAATTTGCAGCTGAAAGGCAACGAAAAGAAGAAAAGTATTCATTTTGACAGGAAAGCTGGCTTTTGTAGAACAGACTGTACATGTAGAAACTTCTTCAAGGTGAAAGAAATAATTCTGTTTGACTAGAACAAATAGTTCTGTTTTTTTAACTGGTGTCTAATATCTCCATGTGTTGTGCATTTTAATATCAATTACATTGACAATTTGATCTGTGCTAAAATGTGTCATTGTTATGTCAGTTTTATTGTCAGGCTTTTTTTCTATTTAGATAAACCTTAGTGCATATAGACTTTAAGTATTTAGAGCTATGCTCAGTTTTGATTTGAGTTTTAATAGAAAAACATTTGCTTGTAACTTTGAGAGATTTGATTTTATTTCAAATAACGTAACTTTTCATGTCTCAGATGATTTTGGCCCATATTCTACTGCATGATACATGTACATTCAAGATTTCTTACTGAGTAAAGTTTTATTGTTTTCTACAATCCTTACTGAGGTTTGCTTATTCAAAACATGACAGAGAAAATTCAGATCGTAATATCTGCTCTCTCTTAGACATTGAATTGATTAATATTCAAAATTTCATTTCTAAATAACCTGTAAATCACAAATTTATAACAAAAAATCTAAATTTAACATATATGGATATTTAGTGAGAATTTATTGTTCATTTCAAGTGTCCACATTAAGTCTGAGAATTAATATGATGTTAAAATGAAATATAGGAAATAGGGAGGTGAATATTTAAGTACAGCTATTTATAAGAACCAGGCAGAAATGAAAATAAGTGATTCATGATAGTGATAGATTTTTCAAAAACTATCATATTTACATTAAGATACATTAAACTTAATACTTAATCACAGTTATAAATGGATTTCATGCATAGTTGATTAAAAAATGAATTCAATATATACTGAAACAGTCAACAATATCCATTGAAAGGTGTCTGTACGTGCAGGTGATTTTTTAAGAAGGCCCGCACTCTCCTTGAATGTGAATTATAAAATATTGAACATCTAGTATCAAAGAGTAAAAAA
>PRKT01002298.1:0-26661 GCA_003671525.1 Saccostrea glomerata | reverse complement strand
TCGCTAACAGTTGTTTGAGTACCTTAAGGTAGATTCTCAATGTTCTCAAATTCTTCAATTATCGTGAAACTCTTGTTTGCACAAGTTCCGCAAAAGTGAATCGCGCATCACGTTTCATGACGTTACGAACTTTGACAAGAATTTTTTACTATTATTTGTTTCCTCGCAGACCGTTCATGGTCCGATTTAAAGTCTCTTACATTCAAAAAATAGTCATTTCCATTATAAACAAATGCATAGCACATTCTGTATCTATTTCCTGGTTCATCAACCATTCTCAGAGTTTGTTTTAAAGGTTTCCCGAATGCAAAACAAAATTTGATTGCTTCTCGCTGCTCCGTGACGTCCTTCGACGTCATCGTTTTCTGCCTTTTTTCATGAAGTCTATCTGCCTTTAGAAATCGATATTTTTAAACGAAGCAATGTATTACATAAAATTTTAGCATCTGAAGTAATAGAACGATGCTTAATTTCAAAATTTCAATTTTACTTCGTTTAAGCACCATTTATTAGAGGTATGATTCTAGACATTACAAAGTTTATTATTAGTAAAAAGCTCAAATTTTGACCATGCTCCGTGACCCCATTTTTGTTGTATATGATCTTTGATAATTATGATAATTATAAAGATATTTTCCTTTTTTTTGGTCAAATTATTTGCATTTGTTGTTTAAATATGTGTACTCAATTTGGTTATGATATGACGTTAAATAAAAAAGTTATGATAAAAGTCTACGAAGTTTTTGAATGTCCCTCGTATATTTTCACCGATTTTTTTTTTTATTACGTTATGTAATTGTGCTCCACCTATTTCGGGTCTCCAAGAGTACATCATAAACTTTGCCATCTAAATCATATAAGAGGTGTGCAAATCATTTAGTGAGTTCAGTACCCACAGTAAAGAAAGTTACATTCTATAATCATTTTAAGTTTTCTTAGGTGTGAATGTACTTAGAAATAAATCAAGATTCATTAATTCTGGTGCAAACAAAATTACCGGACGCTGAACCTCACTTCTTCATGCATTATAAATGAATTCAATAAAGAGATTTAACTAATATACAAAAACAAGATTTTTTAAGATAACCATTTAGCTATCAGTAAAATTTCAAGTGAAATATGCAGATCGTAAAAAGTCTCGATAAAATTAAATAATCAAGGGTTCATCGATAATCTGAAAAGAAAGATAAGGTAGCCTTAATGACATAAATGTACCGTATGTTATTCCTTTATATTATATAACTTTGTGAGATCCAGCAATCTGATTGGTCAATACGAAGTAATTATTTTTTTAATAACGACCACTGAAAGCGAATAATGACTCGCACGAGCTGCCTCGTTTTCACTTTCGATTTGGACAAACATGGAAGTTCGCAAGTTTGCAAGTTGTCTGTGAGGAAAATTTGAAATATATAGTGAAGAACTCTGAGACTGAGAATACAAAACAATTACAAAGATATCTGTGAACATATTCGGGAATACTTAACACATACCATTTCATGGTTGAATTCGAGTTTTCCACTCGGCGAGCAGAGTTTTGACGCTGTTTCCGCGATTACGGAGACTAAAGAAAATAAAGACTAGCATTCCATGTATGATTGTTTTTTATCGTAGAAGAAATGGGTATTTATATTTTGTCAGTGCATATAATTTCTTCTGCAAGTGTAAACTAGTGCGATTCTCAATCTGGGGAAGGGGGTACACTCTGTGTTATTTGGAGATAGATATCTTGGGTTATTATCATGCTATGGCGGGTCAAAATTTATTACCGAAACAAGTTCCTCTGCGTAAAATGCAATAAATTCTGACACATTTACATGCAACTTATTAATGGTTAATACTATCGCTGTAAACACTAAGAAGATATAGTACATGGTATTAATAAATTTGGGAAAATATTATATAATATAATAAATATGGACTCGATGCACGGTCAATATGCATTTATAATGACCCAGGCTGACAGATATTGACCTCAGATACATGGAGTATATCGACCTCGGGCTAGCGCCCTCGGTCGATATACTCCATGTATCTGAGGTCAATATCTGTCATCCTGGGTCATTATAAATGCATATTGACCTACATTGAGTCCATATTTGTATAATAATTTGTCAAATGAAGTGTTTTCTGGCAATATTTTCGCTAGGCAAGCTTTGCTATAATTGCTTGTAACTTACTTAACAAACACATTTCTTTTTGAATTTCATATGGGTTAAAGAAACATTTTACATAAGGTAGCTAAGGGTTCACGAACTTTAATGTAGTCAAATTTTTACTTAAATTGGGCATTTCAATATGTAAATGTGAACTTTTTGCACGTACCTACGATATATCATCATTATAATTATTGAAGTTTAGCATATTAAAGATGTTATTACGTTTACAAATACGAGTGCCATTTAAAAAATACATACGAGGGACGTTCAATAAATAATGTCATTAGCTCAATGACATACAACATAGAAATCATATGACATTAATTTGTCAAATGAAGTGTTTTCTGGCAATATTTTCGCTAGGCAAGCTTTGCTATAATTGCTTGTAACTTACTTAACAAACACATTTCTTTTTGAATTTCATATGGGTTAAAGAAACATTTTACATAAGGTAGCTAAGGGTTCACGAACTTTAATGTAGTCAAATTTTTACTTAAATTGGGCATTTCAATATGTAAATGTGAACTTTTTGCACGTACCTACGATATATCATCATTATAATTATTGAAGTTTAGCATATTAAAGATGTTATTACGTTTACAAATACGAGTGCCATTTAAAAAATACATACGAGGGACGTTCAATAAATAATGTCATTAGCTCAATGACATACAACATAGAAATCATATGACATTAAGCTAGACTTTCTCTCATTATTGAATCTTTAATGAATTGATAACAGTTTATGTGACCACTTTTCATCACATAGTTTCATCGTGAGAAGCTGGGAAACAAGGGCTATTCGAGACACTGCATTATAAATGAATTGTAAAGAATCAGTAAACTAGAGTGAAAATAAAAGCTTCATTAAAGCTGCTGTAAAACGTGTTAACAATCCAAAAGAAATTTTCACTGATATATGTGACATTTACATCAACCAATGCCTGTTTTATAGACAAATAAGCAAGTGGATTTCAAGGATAAAAAATTATATAATGGGCATGAAAAATGGGTACCGTCCTTGCCAACAAAAATTATAACAACTAATGTACTATTTGCCCAATTTCAACAAATAAAATCTGATGACGTATGACTGACTTTAAGACACATAGCAAATTCGATATACATCATATCGGGAGTAGTTTACAATGTTTTTAAGAATGTTTGACGGTGAAAAAGCTTGGTACTCAAAGATCACCCTATATTTTGAAAAATGAGTGAAAACGACAGCGTGTATGAATGTCTTAACAATCATTTTAAAATATCAGTAACTGTAGTTATCCAGTTTTGTTTCATATTCAAACAGATAATGGAACATGAATCTATTGCTTAAAACACTCAATACAAAATTTACCATACTTAAGATGTACTTGATAAAAACAGCAATGGTCCGACAAGAGCAAAGGTATGCAAGAACTTAAAGACAGATTTATATGCAATTTTTTTTTAAATATTAGTGGTACTGTTGTTCAATTTCGTATTCGGGGAGAGAGTTTAATTTTTGTAGGAGACTAGAAAGCAGTCTTTTTGCAAAAAAATCGAAAGGTTTATTAGAGGAAGGACCTGGAATCAGGAATCTGCTACATTAAATTTCTTCATGACAGCGTCCAAACCCTGCACCCCTGAAGAGTAAAGGGGTTTTCGGGATAAAAAGAAAGTTAATATTTTTACACATTAACAATATTCGGTAGATCTTTAACCTTTTGACTTGTTTCTATTTCAAAACTTGAAAAAACACCTTTTAAAAAGAAAAAAACAAGTCCAAGAAATCATAGGATCTGCTATTTTCCAGTATACTAAGGGTCTTACCAAAAAATGTGTTCTAAATACAATTAGAAAATAAATAAAAACTTTAACGGACATCTATTTTAATCAAAAGAGATTAATAAGTAAAATCATGAAGACTAAATCTTTTGCTTCTTTCCGAGCCCCGATGACATTATTTATTGAACTTCCCTCGTAGATAGATAATGTTCCTCACCGTCATATATTTTTTTTAAATTAAGATCAATATATCCTTATATGTTTAAATATATATTGTATCGATTTGATAACTTTCATTCCATTTCAATGAATAGAACTCAATGTTAGCCAGTTTTAAAAGCAACATGTTTTATCGCCACGGAGCACGTAAAATTATTGTAACGTCAAAAACAACATCCAGAAAGTTTTTCAACCTTACGCCGTCTTTTCTTTTTATACACAGTTTGAAGGGTCTTCATCATGAACAAAAACGTATCCATAACACTAGACACTAGTTTTCTGACAATTATTTGAATACCTTGTCATTGCTTTCAAATTATTTACCCGTGTAACTCTGCTTTCACAAGTTCCGCGCGCAACAGGGAAGCGCAGATTTTTGACAAGATGTTGAACCATAAACTGTTTCTTTCCAGACCGTCCATTGCCCGATTCAAAGTATCTACTACTCAACAATTGTATTTTCCATTAAAATTAAATACAAGTCGCATTTCATATATATGTCTTGGTCCTCCATCATTCTTATAGTTTGTTTTAAAGGTTTTCCGAATGCAAAACAATTTTTTATTGCCACTCGCTGCTCCGTGACGTCCTTCGACGTCATGATTTTTTACTGGTTTTGATCAAGTCTGTCTTTATAGATAGATATCTTTTTAATAAAGCAAGGTATTGCATTACCTTTTACCTTCTAGAGTAATAAAACAATACAAAATTTAAGCATTTAAATTTTATTTCCTTTAGGCGCCGTTTATAAGAATTATGACTATAAACATTAAAAATGTATAATTAGTTATAACTCAATTTTGACCCGATAAATATCAAGACATAAATTGCAATCATTTTACTCATAAAATTTTAATCTGTTGTTAAAAAAAAGTAATCCAAATTTGGTTGTTATATGACGTTAGATTTTAACAAGAGGCACTGTGAGCAATGAGCTCACTAAATGATACCCCGCCTCCCATATGGTGATAGTGGCAAAGTCCATGTTTTGCTGTGGCCGGGAAACCCAAATATGTGTCGGATCAAAAAGTAAAATAGGAGGTGCACAATGGCAATATGTAACTTAAAAAAGATTCTGTGAAAATTTCATTAAATTTCACTCAGTAGTATAAGAGGAGTTGCGGATAAGAGAAGGGAACCCCAAAGCGCAACAGACAGACGGACATACCGATTACAGCATACCCTCCCACTTTTCAAGCAGGGGGTATAAAAAAAAGTTATGACAAAAGTCTACAAAGTTTTTGGATGACCCTCGTAAGTCGAATAAAAACACATACGTTGCAATTTCTAATGAAAAATGACCAATAACAAGTAAAGAAAACATTAGATAATTTTCGAGCGTTTGACGAAAATTGTTCGGTGATCCTTATCACTACGAAAAAAAACACAATGTCCGTGTTTGCTCTGCTCCTATTTTGTATTGTTTTATGAACTTTGATATTGAATATTGTTCGTTATCTCCATACCTTTCATAAACCACGTTTAATATTCTGTCATGCAAATACACATTGGCTTCTCAAAATGTATATAAAGAACTTTGATTTGTTGAAATGTGTATAAATACGTTTTAATACGTTATGAGTAAATTTCTTATGCGACCGTTTAATTCATAAAGCCTTTAAGAACCATAAATCACATTGAGATACAAGCAATGTATCTTGCAATTTGCAAGAGATGCTCAATGGAGCAGAAAAATGTGTCCCCCCCCCTTGCAATGTTCAGTTTGTGGAAGAACTTGATAGTTAAAATATGTGCTACGTAACAGAATGCCTAAGCTAGGTAATGTGCATGCATATACCAGTACATGCAATTTATTTAAGATAAAATTTCCATGTAATTGCCTCTTTTTCTGAAAAAAAAAAATTGAAGAAATCTTGAATTTCTTTTTTTTAATTTGTATGAGTTATAAATATTCTGAAAATTGAGTATTTAGTATGTGTTTTAAATATTTCGAACTTTGTACCAAAATTTGAAAATATTTCCTCGAATTGCTACATCGTGTATCAACGGAAAAAAAAACCATAAAGTGCTTCTCTAGTACATGTATTTCCCTTTTTGTAAAAAGCCGATTTAATTCCAGAAGGAAGTCGGAGGGAATGTGTGAAAGAACAACATTTACTAATGAAGGTATTTTGTCTTTGAACATTATTATTCTACATTCTACAATGACTTCAAATTAATCAATTTATTTTAAACAATGTCATTGAGTGTTTTAATGCTTACTTCGAAAATGTTTTATTTTTTAATTAGCTGTGTGAATCAGCGTAAACTAAAACGAGGGAAGATAGTGTGTATAATCAGTTGATATTAATATAACACAAGGCACGCAAAATATCCACACTGAGGTATAAAAAAAAACATTTTATAAGGTTTTTTTTCTATTTACTATAATTACAAATAGTGATCATTGGTGTTAAGGTATAATATTTATCTCGTGCAATGAACATGATAAGTAAAGGTCATACATGTATCATAATTATACTTTCATGAATTGAATTTTGAAACAAAAAATGACTGCCTTCATTGGTATTAAAAATAACAAATAAATTGCATAAACATGTACATATATATAATTTACATTTTTCTTATAGATATAAACTGATTGAATATCCAAAATCCCATAATGTTTCCAATTCGTACCTTATGGGGTAAAGAAACAGCATCTCTGTTTATTTTTACAGGTTTGTTTTTCTCTATCTCTCTTACATTAGGTAGTAATAAAATAAAAAGAACTAATACATGAAAAAGAAGTCTTTGTGGCAACTTAGAAATTAATTGGAAATATAGATTTCTATAAAATGAATAAACAACAACTGTGTGACAAAGACCTACCCACATGTATTTAAGTTATTTTCCTACATTAGCTATTTTTCTTGGTGGCTATGGTTTTACTTGGTTTGAAGCTCATAAAAGATGTCAAGCAATCAACGAAACAATAGCTTCACTTTCTGATTCAAACCAACCATTCTGGACAAAATATTACAAAAGACGCTCCAACTGGATAGGAACTCTAGGTAACCTTAATATCCCATTTGTTATTTGTATTTTCAGTACTTCTACAACTTTGATTTGTAAAAATTTGAAAGAGTGCAGCAGTCCTCTAGATAAATGACTATGACACAGCATGTAATTCAATCTAGTTTAACAAATACTTTTCATAAGAAGCAATATATATATGAATCAGGGATGGGGTCAATTACATAGGAAAGTAATTAATTAAATTACAATTACTTTCCCAAAACCTTCAATTAAATTACCATTACCATTACATGGATTTTGAAATGTAATTAATTAAATTACAATTACTTTGCAAATGTAATTAATTAAATTACAAATTACATTCATATAGTATAAAAGTTAATAGACATGTATATTCCTTTACATTTATAACAGATTATTTTACAACATTTTTTACAATAATATTATTAAAAGCTTCATACATTTTTCAAATACTGTGTCCCATAACCTAATATATCTTCGATTAATTTGAAGATTTTCCTGCCATGCTGAAGATTCTTTCCACTGGGGTATTTGTGAGAAAAATGCATACATGTAGATACTGACTAGTAGAAGTTTACAGATGATTTTACCTTAATTCATGTGTTTAAATTTTGGAATCATTTTTAAACTTTCCCATAAACAAGTGATAGATTTATGCTAAATGTATTTTTGATGCTTTAATTTGCCTTTATATTTCCTTAGTTCAGCATCATAGGTTAACCTCAAAAAGTGGGTATTTGACTTATTCTGTGCCATACTACAATTAAAAGTCAAAGAGTATGACTATAAAAACACCAACAGACAAAGTCAAAGGTGTGAAAAATGTTTATTTAGGAATAATATATGACCTCAAGACACTAATATTAGCACCTGTTAATAACTTCCAACACAAGCGGAAGATACGACCAACAGAAAGATTAGAAGCCATTGGACTTCTTATTTTTATATGGATTAATTAATTAAAAAATCAAAATATGAATTTCATTTGTAAACTTTATAAAGATTAATTTGAATTCATTTTTTTAATGAAAAGGGACATTGTATTTAAACAACAATTGACATAAAAAGGGAAGTTCTTTTCAAGAAATTTTACTTTTAAAATTTTTGGTCCAAAATATAAGTTATTAACCTTTCATAATTAATGTTTATGAAATTGAGGGAGAGAAGATTATTTTTCATTTATTTAAAACCAGTGTAATTGAATGTAATTGAAAAGTAATTGTGAATTACTGCTTTTTTGGAAAGTAATTAATTAAATTACCATTACTTGTAATTGAAAATTTGGTCAATTACACATTACTTTCAATTACATCGAAATTTGTAATTAATTACAGTCAATTACCATTACACATTACCATTACCCCATCCCTGATATGAATATTAAAAAAAAAAATCCAGAATCATTTTGTTATCAAAATTTAACATATGTGAATTATATCAAAATCGTTTATTTTTAGGTTGTTTCTTGGATAAGGATTTTCTTTTTGAAAGTACATGTAACTTTACCTTGCACATTCCTTCAGCTGGACTCTGCCAAGAAAAATGCATGGAAAGAATACCAAACGACTCCTTTTTGTTTGCGATGCAGGTACGTATAAAGTTTGCACATTATTTTCTATGTGGCATATGAAACGAACCAAGCTTTGTTTTGTAACGAAAACAGAATACAGCACTGTAAAGGCTTACTTAGAAGAAATCAACAGCATATACACTCGATCGATTGACATAAACATTCTTATACTCCTAGTTATTTTTCATCATGTCTTGGAGTGGATTCCGTGTAAATTAACATTGACCTATATAATTTTAATTTTAAAAAGTGCAGATTTTAAATTTTGCTGCTTAACAAAATTTTTAATTACCGGTATATTTTAAGTGAATTTAGAATTTAAGATATTGCTTTGGATTTGTTGCTAAATTACGAGTACTCCCAAAACATCTTCTAATATAAATCATTTTTAGTCCAAAAAGTTGCCCATGCCCTTGTATTGGAGTCATTGTTATAGTTTAAAACTGAGATAATTTTATATTCAATTTATACTTGTCCTACTTCTTCACATTCATTTTGTTTAAAATTCTTGTAAATGTCATATATATTAAAATTTTACTAAGATCAAATTATTCTGTTTCCTCCTTTAAGATAGCTACGCGGAAGTGGTACACGCTGTTGCAATTTAAATGCACTCAAACATTTTGAGAAGATTAAACATATTTTCCGAAGCTCCATTATTTGAATTTCATTTGTTTTATACAAAATGCAAATTCCTTTTAACAGTCATAATCAATAGGTACAAAAGAGTTTTTCGTATTAAATTAATATCAGAATATATAAGGATAATCGTTTGCGTTATAGAAATGTATGCCTGTACCATATGAATGATGCATAACGCGTTATTTCACTTGATTGTCAAATCATGTGTACAATGAATTTAATAAAGACTGGTTGATTGTCAAATCATGTAGACACAATAAATTTAATGAAGACTGGGTGTGCAAAACCATTTCAATTTGTATCTATTTTTGGTTAATGTGTACGAGGGTTGATCAAGAAATCCGTGGAACTTCTTCATATTCTATTCATTTTAAAGGGAAATTGGTTGAAAATTACAAATGAGAATATATACACTTGTTGAATACTGTAAAACAAGAAAATTTGGCGCATACGTATTTTAGCGCAAACGCAAGTTGGAATGCATTGGCGCAAATAAATTAAAAAAAGCGCTTGCATTTGTCGTTCAAATTTAAAAATGTAATGCTTATTTTTTTCTATCCACATCCGTATTTGACTTTTTGGTTCGTCTAGGACGGAAACTCAATAGCACTCCCGTCGGCATATAAGAAATTATTCGTCAACTTGCAATAACATGGACGTGGCAGAGTTAAATTTTATTTTGTTTTAATCTTAAACACATGAAATGGAGTATTTACGCATTTTATACATATTTAAACAATACATGCATCGAAAGAAAGATACTTGGATAAACAGCAATCATAATAAGGTATTGTCTGCAAGCTCAATCGCCGTGCTTGATTGCATTGTTTAAATGATCAACACGCTGAGAAGCCAAACTTTGAAGGTGCTAACGATAAGAATCGGGTAACAACTACCGGGGTACATGTAACAATAGTTAAATAAAATTACATAATTTTTCAGAAGTTTCTCGACCGATCCTACCGTGTGCAGTTCTTGTGTGTTTATAAAATCCATTGATCTTTCGACACTACGTAATCGCGTGTTCCGGTTTACTTATGTAACAAGCTAATTCAGAGATTAAGGAAAAAGTAAAACATGCGCAGTTCGGGGGGAGGGGGGGGGGACCTCACTGAATTTGTAGAATTATTAAATGTATACATGCATGTATACTGAAGCAAATAAAATATAACATTATGGATATAAAAAATTAAATGCTTATTCTTTATTATATGTATAGAAGATTCTTTTTATATGGAATATTAATCACACTGTAATTATGATTTTATGAGTTTGTACAAGCCAGACCTCATAAATTTTTCATTTTGCGTGCAGAATACTATTATTTAGTTTAAAAAAAGTATTTCTAAAAAAAGTGGAACTCGGGATCTATCACATGGGAAGCGAGAAACATACCATTAGAAATTGCTTTTCACGGAGTCACGTATATGCAGAAGTGAAGTCACATACATGTATATATTCATGTTCGGTATTGTCAAAATTTTACACCATCCATGGTGTTTTATTTATTTAGCCTTTATTAAACAGTTCTAATAGATGTCATAAGAACAAAAAGTCCGCTGAGAACCTGTTTTATACGCTCCTCATGCCCCTGTGCTAAAAAAGCGACATATTATACAATAAATACTAATAAAACAAACGGGACGGGACACTTTGAGAGGGGTTTAGAGAGGTCCTAGGGAGTTTTGGTAAACAATTACATTGCAAAAAGCTCAAAATCTTCTTGAAATATCACCCGGAAAGGATAGCGTTACATACAGAGAGAATGTGTCAATTTACAACCTTGAACTTTGACCTTTTGACCTCAAAATCATTCCATCACAGAAGCTCAAAGAGTTCTTGAGATATCATTCGGAAACAAAAGTGTTAAAACAGACAGAATTTGCAAATTTTTGACCTTGACCTTTGACCTTCTGACCTGAAAACCAATAGGGTTCCTCTCCAGTTCATAGGGAGTTGCTATACTAAATTTCATTGAAAGGGTTCAAAGGGTTCTCGAGATATCGTGTTGAAACGAAAGCGTTACAGACAGACAGAAAGACGGACGGAAAGACAGACGGGCGGACGGACAAACCCAAATTAATATCCCCCACTTTTCAAGCGGGGGACAAAAAAAGACAACATTCGGGATTCGAACCCGGGACCTCTCACATGTGAAGCAAGAGACATACCACTAGACCACGGAACTGCTTTACATTGGCGGAAATTATATGCAAGAATCAATTCACATAGATGTAGTTATATATTCAGGTTCGATGTCGTTAAAATTTTAAACAATCCGCGGTGTCTAATTTAACTTTTATTAAACAGTTATTATGTAAAAGAATATAAAGTCCGCCTGTTTTTACCTGTTTTTACGCAATATCTCTCCTCGTGCCCGTGCTAAAAATAGCGACATGTAATACAATAAATACTAATAAAACAAACGGGGCAGGACACTTTGAGAGGGGTGAGAAAGGTCCTAGGGAGTTTTGGTATCAAATTACATTGCAAAAGCTAAGAATCCTCTTGAAATATCCCCCGGAAAGGATAGTGTTACACATAGGCATAATGTATAAATTTACGATCTTGAACTTTGACCTTTTGACCTTATAATAAATAAGGGTCTTCCTTAGGCCACAGGGAGTTGTAATGTAAAATTTCATTGCAAAAGCTCAAAGGGTTCTCGAAATATCGCTCGGAAACAAACGTGTTATAACAAACAGAATTTGCGAATTTATGATCTTGAACTTTGACCTTTTGAACTCAAAATTAATAGGGTTCCTCTTCAGTCCATAGGGAGTTCATATGCAAAATTTTATTGCAAAAGCTCATAAAAAGCTCGCAAGGGTTTCGTATTGAAACGAGCGCGTTACAGACAGACAAAATGACGGACAGACGGACGGACGGCTAGACGTACGGACGGACAGACCCAAATTAATATTCCCACTTTTCAAGCGGGGGACAAAAACTAAACACACACACACACACACCCTCACCCTCACCCTCACATACACACACACACAAATTTAGAAATCCGTTAGCGCACAATAAATTTTAGCGTTCAGGGGATCTTGCGCCAAAGGCGCTAAAATTTGTTGATGCAAAATATTCTTGTTTTACAGCATTTTATATTAATTTTAATTCTGAATACGTATAATCAGAATTAAATACCCTATGTGATATATAAAACGACAAATGTCTTTGTTTTGATTGTTTGATCGATTTTTTTTAAACCGTTGTGTGAGAGTTTTACTGATTTTTCTGGATATTAATTAGTTCATTAGTTTGTGATTAATTATTCATTTTTAAGTTGTAAGATAACGTCACATTTCGGTCAAGTCATAAGCTTTGTGAAAATCCAGGGATCACTCAATCTTAAACGCGTATATCATTGACAAGGGCACGGGGAAAAGGCATTTCGTTACTGGTTTTCCAGTGGCATAGGAAATTTAAGAAAAAATAGATATTCCATGGACGATGATTAAAGGTGAAGCCACGTGATGCTCTTTTTTATATGGTTATTCCTCAAGACAAATTAAAAGAGTTAATGGATGTTGCCTGCAAACTTTTTTTCTTGACATTGCTACTGAAATTGGAACATCTCGAAAAATTGGGAGTATTTTGAAAATATGAGTGAAAAATGAAAAGAAGTTGGTGCGAAAGGATACCCAGGCTTTTCTTGAAAAAAAAATTGAGAAAGAACAGCATTTTGTAGAACTACGCATTCGAACTGGACATTTGGGTGAGATGCTTCTATAACTTGAAGTGACATATCTAACTTGATGTAACGTCGAAGTCTCTTCCGGGTTTCACAATTATCTTTTTTCTGACCTTATTGGAAAATGGAAAGTGTTGTTGCATTTTGAATCTACTCGTATATTATGAATATGCCCGTTGTTTGCTTGCATCAAATCACGATAAAATTCTAGAAAGAAATTCCACGAAATTTTGGATCAACCCTGGTTTTTATATTTTTTCTATTAATCCCTATATAACAACACATTTTTGGAGCTAAGATTTTTTATTAATTTTTTTAGTCCTATAATTTAAGCCTCTAATGCTCCGCTCTTTCTCAACATTTTTAGAGAATTGAATAGACCTCTGTATATGATGACGTACATATACGTACATGTAGCACAGATACTTATTATGAAGAAGAAAACATAATAATCATAATAATTAACCAATATACGAGGAATGTACATTAAAACCGCGAAAATTCTCAATATCTTTTGTTTCACCCAGTCTATAAGTTCAAAAATGGCATACATGATGCTCTATGTTTTTAAATAATGACTTAGAATTTCAATAAAATATTTGAATAAATAACTATTTTTAGGTAAACGAATCTAACAAATTAGCTGTCAAAGCACCACTGTTGACATCAAAACGTAGTCGTAGTGTTTGTGAATTTGTTCTTGAATCTGTGCCATGAATTAAAATCATTTAAGCATATAATCGGCAATGTGTTTAATTTTCTTAGTTCTGCAAAACAAATACTAGTGTTACCAAAAGGTTAAATCTTTTGAAAGACAATTTCACAAACCCGACCAAAAACCTAGATGATCGAAATGTTTAACAGCGGTTTTAACGTAGGCCTATGACGTCCCGATCCTGTCTTTTCAGTTCGTGTTCTTATTTTTTATTGTGTCGGATAACTAGTCAAGTCAACCTCCCTTCCGCTAGAGATAAACTTGTTTTCCATACTCATTTTAGCCGGGCTTTGCTGAAAGCAAAGTCCTGTCTCTAGGCATCATGATAGACTGTCTTACTATAAATAGCACAGCAAACAAAAAACCGAACAGCGTCAAAGCAGACGCTTCCGATAAAAACAAAATAGTCCATTGCAAGACGATATTTAAACGAATATTTTTAACATCCAATCGTAGGGAAAATTAATGATCAAAATTTCTGCTTGATAATTAAACCAAAGGAGAAATTAGATACTCGCTAAATTAGCTAGGATAATCGTGATACAACAATTTGCATACATACGCTGCTGAATGTATATTGCAAGCGAATTATTTTCAATAACACAGGCTTTTCGAAATGTTGAAATTGTTGAAGAGTTTCATATATTGAATTAGAATTTGAAGAATTAACATGCGCTAAGTCACTTGATAATGTACATGAATTGTATCAATGTTTCTATATATATTTGGTAATAAAAGTACTGTTTGTTTGAAATTAATAGAATATCTATAAAATGAACATGTGCAATAATTTAACTATTCCAAGACTGAGTTTTAAATTATGCGAAGATATATGCTTATATTAAATAGGAAATATGCGAAAATTTCTTGGAAGTATTATTATTAAATATTAAAATCATAACATATCTTGTGATCTGGACTGTTAATCTTAATAACTGGTGTATGGGATTTTGTTTTAAATCATATTGATACAAACACTATCTGTTATAAATCAATGGCCAAAAGAAAAAAATATGGATTTAATTTCAGATCAGATAATTTACACGATTACACAATTAAAGCCCGGTTTTCAGTTCTTTCAATACTTTGATTGTGTTTTGTCATCCCTACATATCACAGGAGTCTTAACCCACTCAACATAACGTTGCTTGATAATTACTGCGTTACCGCCCAAGATCACCATTTTTACGTGTTTAATTTAAAGTTAAAGACACGAGAAAAAATTGAATTCAATAATCATCTATAAGATTTTAAAAAAGTCTATTAGGTAAAACCCAAAAACGATTTCCAACAATGACAAAGCAATAAAACAGTATGATAGATAGGTGTCTGTATTTTTTTTCTGTATTCCACAGCGTAAATAATGTACCAGTATAAAAATAACGAATATAAACCATTCTAAGAAATCCTTTAAAGGAGAAAGGAGATAAGTCCTGCTAGAGTGTATCATTAGTCTAGAATTATTTTTGTTCAAGTAGTCTACATGTATCCTTACGCATAAAAGTGTCAGTATGTTTATTTTGTTGCGTTACAAAAAAAGTAAGAATTCCCTTATTTTAAATCGAATACGTAAACAACGTCTGATTCTGTAAGGACGTATCAAATAAAAAAGAGAAAAAAAAAGAAAAAAAAATCCAATAAATTATAAGCTGACAAGAAATTTGCTTCACACAGGAACCTTTCTGCATAATATATTGTTTTATATCATAAACAAACTTAAAAAGCTATGAAATTATTTTGAATTTTGAAAAAAAAATGAATATTGTACAGATATTTAATATTAGAAATAATGGTCCAGACAAATAACCTAAGTCACTCTGGATCAAAATTGCATCATAACCTTATATTACATAGGTTGTGAGAAGGGCAACCATCGGGCTCTGAAAACAGAGACGGGATCAGATATCGAAGAAGAATGAATATCCCCTCTCAACTGTTCACATCTGCTGGGGATCTTTGTCCTGATAGTGTATATAGAAAAACAAGATGTGTTAGTGAAACACTGGTGCTCCCGTAAGGCAACTTATGACGAGTGCTGAATTTTCTTCAAAGCTCGTCATCTTCAAAGATCAGAGTCTAAATGCCAAAGAAGTTTGTACCCAAAAGCTGGTCTTGTTACAAGAAATACACTTGTAAATTACATAGACATAATTCTATCTGTTCAAAAGTTATGACCGAGGTTAATGTTTTTAAAAAATGAGTCCAACTCTAAGGTAAAGGTCAAAAGGTTAAAAATATTTATACCTACAAAAAAGACTTGTTATATTAAATACACATAGGAAGTATGCAAGAGGTTAATTATTGACAAACAAGTTGATGAAACAAGAATATCA
Organism: Saccostrea glomerata; assembly: GCA_003671525.1. NCBI lineage: Eukaryota > Metazoa > Mollusca > Bivalvia > Ostreida > Ostreidae > Saccostrea > Saccostrea glomerata. The sequence continues at coordinate 10,559 of PRKT01002298.1, read as the reverse complement.
TCAGTCTCGTTTAAAATCATCATTATATAAGTTCTATGGTCGATACAATGACCTTGTAAGCAAATACAATTTATTCTTGAGTTAAATGCTGACATACATTTTTCATTCAGTGTATATATTGTTATGCCATTATAATTACACTAAATTGTCGACGGATTTTTCCGCTATTTTCTTATCATGACAAGGAACACACGGCGGGTGTGACCGGTCAGCAAGGATGCTCACTCCTCCACTGCACCTTTCCCATCTCTTATGTTTTTGAGGCCTGTGTTTGCTCTGCACCTCTGTTGTATTGTTTATGGCTTTTTTTCAACTTGAATACTGGTCATTATCTTAATATATTTCACGTACTTTTTTTAGAACGAATTCTGTTTTTGTCTGAACAAACCACAAGAGAAGCCTTCACGTCCATTTAAACCTTGTGATTCTTACTGCAAAGAAAAGAATGATTCATGGTCCGACTCAGACTGTTCTGGAAAAACAGAATTGAATGTCTTCTTTTCGAGTGAGTACTATTCGCGTCTATAACAAGTATTTTTAACTAGAAAAGGGCAATTCTTGGCATTACAAGAGATCGTTTCTTATCCTGTACTTCATTGCACTTATTCATTGATTTTATTCTAATAGTGATATTTTGGCATAAATTCAAAATTGATTTTAATTAAACTGACATCAATTCAGACGGATATGATTTTCATACTGTATAAAAATGTATATTTTATTTGCAACATGTAAATTTTATTTACATTGCAAATGGTAAATTTTATTTACACGTAATTGTATAAAATTAAAAAAAAAGAGGAGAACAGTTATCTCATCTTATTGCTTAACTTTGAATGCGAATGGATTAATTAATAATATTTACTTATATTAAGGAATAACCTTTTTTCAAAGTAAAAGGGCAAAAACTTTGCTTAAAAATAACATACAGAAGGGTAAAAGAAACGCAATGTATTATAATAAGCAAAATATTTTTGACTGCACATGATCGGTCGAAAGTAATGAAAACAGGTCAGAGGTTTTACTTATCAACCTTCACTAAAATCAGTGCTTGTAAAATCTACGCAAGAAAACTGGTAAAATGTCGACACCATGAATATATTGATGATGATAGAATTGCTTACACATTTTAGTAGCACATAACATATTGGAATATAGATATTATTCTTGAATATTTTAAGTAATCTGAATTTCTTCCCAACATTTTATCAGTTGTCATAAAGTAACGTGACCCTGGCAAGGATATTGTAGCGTAAAATCATCATTTATGAAAGGAATTTTCATCCTAATAACTGTTTAATAACCACAAAATTTCCACAGAAACCTATGATACTACAATAGGAAATTATCAATGTAATTACACTCAAACTGAAAGAAAGACGTTCTATTTTGATCGGTTAACTCGTTATTATTTCGCAGGTATTAATTAACTTCACTAATGCACGTTTAGAAATATTTTTACCGACCAGTTCATTCACACCTTCTGAACGAATACTGTGAAATCACAAATTTTCGTGGGAGTTTAATTTTCGTTGTTTTCGAGGTTTGAAGAGTCCCATGAATTCATGACTACCACGAAATGCAAAATGTTGCATAAATAGCCACTGAACATTTCTTCATCCACGAATTCAAATCCCCACGAACCAAGATTTTTTACTGAAACCACGAAAACTTGGCCGCATGAAAATATGTTATTTCACAGTAGGTGAACGTTCGATCTACGCACGTGGATGATTTTATCAAAAATAGATTGTTCTTTTGGCGAATTGCTTACATTGGTTGAGATATAAATGTCTTCTATCGAGAAGTAGAACTTTTCTCTATTCCTTTAAGTCAATTTTTAAGGCTCGTAAAGCTCTAAAACTTAATTGTCATGGCTTATAATGCAAGCCTTGCTATGTGTACCGGTCCTTAAAAGTTTTGATAACAATAATTGATAATACGTTTTTCCTTTCGGTATGATGGGAAATAAAATGATGGGAAATAAACCTCTGTTCAGAAATTTAATTTTTCGATTAGAAAATGCTACTTGACGGCAACACCTATATAATTTCGATTAATACAGTAAACGATTACTTATATTGCTATAAATCTCACGGACAATTCACGTTATTCAAATGTAAACCTTTCAATTTATTTTTGCCAAAATTGCAAATCTTCATTCTAAAAAATAAACTAAGATGGGTTCATTGATCACATAAGACCTTATCGCTTTCTTTTTGTAGGAGGGCCTCAGTCAGAAAAGAAAAATTACACAGATGGTGATTTTGTAGAGGAGTTGATGTCCAAATTCCCTTAGGCTAACATATGTGATATACGGGGAGTGAAATCTAACCCCACCTGCATTAAATTCTCGAGGCAAAATTAAATAAGGTTTGATCGAGGTTCGTCGAGTTAAAGTTCATATGAATTTTTTGTATCACTTTTATTCAACAAATAATAATTGCAATGTATTATCTTTATTTACAGAAGGTATTAGGTTATCTCAATCTGAAAGAAGAAACATTTTATCATGTCAACTTTGCGAAAGAACAGGATGTAATAATATTGACTGCAAAAATGAAGTAGAAAACGTTTTTTGTTCAAAGGTATTGGAATTAATTACTTTTATTTCTACACGTTGTAAAGAAAAAGATTATTTAAATCATGTAGGTTTATGTTTTTTCCTTTCTCTTTACTTTAGACCACATTACCTGTGCATCCTGTCATGAACACGACACATAAAACATACACCGATACTATTCAAAGAAACCACTAAAACCGAATGTTACTGCAATATTGATCACAACAGCAACAATACAACAAAAAACGACTAACATAGACGGGGAGGTCGTCCAAAGGACGGATGGTTTGATGGTAAAGACATAATCGGTGGTATAACTTGCCAATTTAACAGAAATTAATTATGTACATGTATTGTAAATTTTTCAATATTTTGTAATTAATCAGATTTATTCTGTAGTCTATATTTAGAACACACAGTATGTTTGCAGAAAAATTATAGTACATACAAGGCAAGTCTTTTTGCAGAATAAGTTTCCACACATTTCGATGTCTTCAAAAACATCACTAGAAAAACACTGAAGCTCAACGTTGTAATTTCTACACTTTATTTTTATGCCCTCGATCGAAAGATTCCAGGGGTATACTAGTATTGCCTTTGTCCTTTCTGTCTGTTTATCTGTCAGTTAATCTCTGTTTATCTATCTGTCTGTCGTCAATATTAACCTAGCCCATAACTATTGCGCTGTCAAGGGTACATGTAGGTGTATACTACTATAGTCTACGTCCCACTCAAAATTGTGTTAATATAAGATCGAAGACGTAGTGTTTCACAAACACATCTTGTTTCTTCATGTACGACAAAATGTTCTAAAATTAATTGGGTTTCGTCATAAAGCCTTTAACCTCTAAATTATTATTCAAATCCTGATTATATAATAAATTTAAACGACCATGGGCTCCTTCCACTGTGAATATTGTCTGTTATTCACAAAAAATATCATTATTGACCTCGGCATCACCTTGGTCAATATTTATATTTTTGCTTATAACAAACTATATTCACATCAGAAAGAATTCATAATTGTACAATATTTATTATCACATCTTAGCTAATAACAAACAGATTGTTTGCATTCTTCTTTTTAATTAAGAAACGTATTTCTGCACATTCCACAATTCCAACAACACAAGTGGATGGAGTAACAGTCAAGGCAAACAGATTCTCATATCAAACTTTGTAGGAGACATTGACCCCAAAACAGCAAATCTCAGTTACAATAATAAATCAACAAGGAATGAAGAACATGAGTGGAGAGGTCACAATTCAAAAGCATGGCCTAACAACATATATTGTCTTGAAAGTAGACTCTACCTTGAACAGAGAAGGTAAAGATAAAATGATATTCAAATTATCAAACATTAATTCATTTTAAAAATGTGTTTACAAAATTAAAGCTTTTTAAAGAACCCTCTCTACACTGCACACTAACGAGTTCTGATTCTGTGGTATTTTTTTTTTTTTGCAGTTAGAATGACCTGCCCTTAGATCTAAATTCTTAAAATTAGAAATTCACAGTTTATTACACAATTTGTAATCAATTCAGGTATTCTTAACATTTTAAATGTCAAGATAAATTAATTGAACATGTTATTTAAATGTATTTTCTCTTTGAAAGTAAACAACAGTGATTTCTTCTCACTGATACTGTGTTTGATTATTTTTCCTGGGGGTAAATGCCACGCACCATATGTTGAAAGTCATATAAATAAGATGAATACTTATACCTTTATAGAATGTATAATTTTTCTCAATATCCAAAAAACATTTTGTACTGGTGTAGAGAGGGTCCTTAAACAGACCAAACCAATTTCTAATTTTAAAATACACTACTAAAATGATGAACATTGGCAAATGTAAGTCTTTAAATAACAAGATAAAGTTACTATTATCTGTACTTTAATTCAAATGAAAAAGTAGCAATACCAAAATCTTTTTGCATATGAATAGATTTCTCAAAGATCAATGCATGGATTTCTGGTGCATATTTGTACATATTTAAGGCCCCGATTAAAATCGAATGTATAAATAATTCCGTTGAAACACTCTTTAAAAATTGTTTTTTGTATTCGATTGATTAAATCAATTGCAAAATATTGTCGCGTGGAGCAGTGGTTAGAGCGTCTGCTCTACTGTCGCGAGGTAAGGAATCAATCCTTTAGTCGCAGGTTTGAATCCCACTGTGGGACGTGGAGACAGGTCCTTCGCAAGAAACGTATAAACCGAGGTCCCGTGTCGCCGTAGGCACGAAAAATGGACCCGGGTGCCGAGTTTAGAACAAAATATGCAGCTCTCCACCGGCGAGTTGTGTAGTCTCCATTTAAGTGAAAAATTCTCGAGAGTGGCATTAAATACAACAATCAATCAATCAATCATGATTGTATAACCAAAAAAAATGTGTCGTCGCGGACATATCTTATTGACACATCCATTATTCTCTTAATCTCATTTGTTTTAATTGTGATTTCCCATGTGAATAGTTAAAGTCATTACAATTTCCGTTGAATAAGACTCTAGTTTCGTAAAACACTTTATTGAGCTCAACTCAGCGATTTGAGAAAAGAAAATATCAAATTTGAGTAAAATACAACCTTTGAGTTCGACTCAAGACGTTCGTGGCCCCGGGGCCTGTACTATGGGATATAGCTATGTTACTCTAACTTGTTCAAATCTGCCATCTCTTTCATATGATGACTAAACGAACATGTTATATATCGCTATACATGTATATCATTAATGTACATGTACGTGCTTATTGTGTAGTTGAATATTCATTTATTTTAGCACCTTAAATTACAAAATAGTAGTGTTTTGATCATAGGCTTTTTTCTGCCATCATGTATTTCAGAAAAAAAGCATGATAAGAGCGACTCTTGATTGCTTTCCTGTATCTGAGATAGTTGGTACATAATAACAATAAAATACTCCACGGAAAACCTAAATGTGTTTGAAACTAAACCTTTTACTACCATCTTTTCTCAACCAAGAGCAGGAAAGGTCTTGGCTACTAAACAAAAAAGAACACTTTGTATACATAGAAGAAATGAGAATTTGAATTAAACCTATTTGATTTAAATAAAAAATTACCCCAGTCATATTGGTCAAAATTAAATTTATTTTTATACATATAGTAATTGTTAAACAAGACGAAGTTTTGAATCTCTCTAAGGAGGCAAGAACTACGTGTAGGAATAAATAAACACGTAATCATGAAGATAATAAGATGCAAATACTGGCAAAAACAACAGAATTATAACATACAAGTACTGTTATATTTGGATATACATGTATTTATGAATTTTATTGAATTGTTTATAGTTGTACATGTGTTTCTTTTTATAAGAACCTAGTATTCATTTACCGTGTATCAAATAACTCATTAAAAACACGGATGTTACATTGAAATGTATTTATCTTGGTGACTGTCTAAAACAGATCAAGCCCTCATATAACTTTTTGTAAGTACATGTGTGTATATATTTTTTATATTTTCATATTTTATATTAAAACAAATATATCAAATGTGACAATACAAAGATACGAAATTAAAAGTTTAAATCTTTACCAACATGATCTTTTGGTGCCTCTCTGCTGAGCTTAGGTCTTTCAGTATGTTTAGTGTACATTGTCATCAAAGTCTTCAGGTATAAAAAAGAATATTTAATGAGACATATGGAGATATCGAACAGTATTCAAGATCAAAAGTCCATAAAATATACAAAATAGGAGCACAGCAATCACGGACCTCCAAAACATCAGAGGTGGGATCAGGTGCCATGGAGGAGTGAGCATCCCCTGCTAACCGGTCACACCCGCTCTTTGCTCCTTGTTATGATCGGGAATACTTTATGATTTGAATCCCAGATAATCCTGCATGCATATGCATTAAGACAAGCTATGGGGAAATTATGTTTTATAATAGAGTTTTCTTTTAAGTTGGGGAGTTACATCTAAGTTAGTATATGTACATTATTTTCTATGAAAATATAGTTTTTCTAAATTGATGTATTTTCTTATAATGTATTTAGGAGAAAGCAAAACGAACGGCAGAAAAGAAGTTTAGCAATACATAAAAACTCAATCCGAAAAAATATTATTGAAGAAAGCATCTCGGGCTCCAATGACGCAGGAATGAAAAGCCTAATCTATAGCTCCAAGAAAACATATATGAACAGCAGAAAAAATAAACATTCTTCCGAAATTGACACGTATGAATTGGTAGATAAACCCAATCTTGAAGAGGGACAAAACACTGGTGGGGAAGAGAGTCACTATGATCATCTTAGAGGTACCGTTCCAACCAAACCTGTGGAGGAGGACATCTATAATCATCTGCAAACTGAAAGTGAATCCAATTATTCCACATTCACAGGACGAGTAGAGAATCAGGGAACTGTTGATGACACCTACAGTCATGCAGATTTTCATAATGATAGTCAAAACTAGATGTATGTCTCAATTTCCCTTACCATAAATTTCGCTGATGGCACTTGTGAATATTCTAAAACAATGAAATAAAAGAAAAATGAAAGAATGTCTTGTAATACATGTATCTTCCATAAGTTCAACAGCAGACCCCACCCGACACAAAGGTAACCGCATTTTGAGAAACTGACAAAGAGATTATATATTCATTCATGGATGGAAATTTGACCAAGATATTGTGAATAAACCACGTTGTAATCCATTAAATTACAAAATTGTAATATCAGTAATGTGCAAAAGTGTAAGGCATTTCATCATGGTTTGTTTTTTCTTTATTTCTTAAACGTTCTTCTCGACAATTTTCCACTTATATGGAGACTTCACAACTTGTCAGTAGTGAGCTGAAAATTTTGTTCTACACTCGGAACTCAGGGCCTATGAGCAATAAGTGATCTTTTTTATGAAACCACCTACTGAGACAAAGGACCTCGTTTTAAATGCATGGTCTCATTCGAAGGACCGGTCTCCCATGTCCCAAAGTGAATTTCGAACGCGGGAAGGATCAACTCTTCGCTCTGCGACTCTTGAGCCGCTGACCAAACCTCTGCGCCACGGGTACATCATGGTTAAATATTAATTATTTCGTACATTTCTTACAAATAATTACCACCGATACTACCTCACTAATGCATAAAACAAAACATATTCATCTGTAACTTACTAAAGTTGGACTTCAAAATCAAATATTAAGTTTTTTTTTACTTATTTTACTTTCATTTTTATTTATTTATTTATTTATTTATTTTTTGTTGTTGTTAATATTTTTTTTTTTTCATTTCTTACTTTATTTCTTATTTCATAAATTAGGTAAAATTTATTATTCGCATTTTATGTAATGTAATGATAGAACAATAACAAAAATGTTTTTATTATTTTTTCTATGTGGAATACACGAACTACTAAAACAGCTATCAATCAAGAGGTACTAGAAATAAAAAAAGAACATTTTTATCAAGATCTCTTATACAGCACTTTACCCCCTTGCGATTTATAATGTTCTCAGTGCTAATATGGTCAAAAAGGTATTATGCATATCGGTGCTCAATGTATATGTGTATTTGTTTTACAATTATTTATTATATTCTGAGCAGAATTAAAGAGGATATTATCAGTTACTGTAGTTGTTTGATAAATCGATACTTGATGGAAAATTATTATAGTAAAGAGTTCAATACTTATATATATATATATATTTATTTGTTATATATACGAGGGCCGTCTGTAAAATAATTGATTCTGAAATTTGTTTTTTCTATGTTTTTACCTTGCGCCGTGCATCAATTTTTGCAATATTATAACATAAATATTTTCGGGAAAAATTATTATTAATAACAAATAATGTCATAAATTATTTAAATACATTAAGAAATATATTATTGTAAAATTTTACTGATATCTTATTATGATTTCCTCTAGTCACATTTTCTTATCAATTAAAATTTTGTTTGAGGTCAATGTGAAAGTATTTAAACTTGCTTACATTTCTAGTAACAGGTTAATTATACCAGGCATATTACTTAAGGAATGAACTTCAAGGTTATTTCAACTTATATTATACGATATAACATAACTTGAGACAGTTTACGCTTTATAGCCTAAACCGCGAAGTGGTTTATAAAAAAGCGTAAACTGCCCAAAGTTTTGTTATAAGTTGAAATAAGCTTCATTCCTTATAATTTAATTTCAGTGCAGACAATGAAGCTATTTCCCCCAGAATAAGGCTTCACATTGATTAAATATTAAAAGTAACGTCAAGCGGAGTAATGCGTTTTTTGACGTAACTCATTGTGACGTAGGCAAGTTATGTTATACAAAATGGATAAAATCTTTTATCCAATCAAAGAACGCGTTACAAGTGAAATTAAATTATAAACGATTAATTGTATTTCTTCATTACATGTCAGCTTATTTTTTTCAATTTGATTACTGTGTACTCGGAAATTTTCGGCCCCGTTTTATTTTTGCCCCTTTCCACCTACTTTCATTAGGGCAACATTTTTTACATCCGTGAAAAGAGCATTTGGAGCAAGTCATTAAAACAAAATCAGAACTACTTCCCTACAGCTTTAAGTATATGTCATGTATCAAGCACTAGACTTGAAGGAGTTACATGTAAGCTGAATATAAAGAATGATAAAAATGATTATAAACATCTCATAAAAATATTGTCTGCGAGAGAAGCTGCCTTAGCTTGTTTTTGTAGTACTATAACTGATAAACATGTAGCTTACAATCATGTAAGAGCATTAAGATACTCATCAGCCTAAGGGTTAAAACTATACACAGGGGTAGATTTGCAACTAAATAATTTTAATATTCTTTTAGACCGCAAAAAAAATTAACAGGGTGGATTTGAAATATGCAGCTTAATTCAGAAATACTAGTAGTCAAATCATTTGATGGACAATGAAATGAGCGGGTACAATTAGGCTCGCTTAATTGCCTGAGAAAATACGGTATTAACATTTTAGTTTAATTAATCTATCTAAAGAATCTAATTTGAATTTATTTAAATGTTAAAATTATGATCACACCAACGCCTTAAAAATTTGATCACATTTAATATAGAAATGTGTTTTTTAAAAAGATAGGATCAGATCAGATCAAATCATACATAGAGTAAATTTTGAAATCTTTTTGTGGTATTTAAACCATGGAAACCATTGCCAACCAATAAGAAATAACATATTTCGTCCTTGGTATATGTAACAAGGATCATTTCTCTATTAGTTTGGAGAAATTCTGAGACTATCCGTATCACAGCTCCTTTATAAAATTTCAAGTTATTACAGAGAATGGCTCTTAATTTTTTTGAGCAGGTTAACGTTTTTGTAGCAGGTCTCATTTCCAAGTAACTATAAGACCAATGTAAATCAAACTTTTTGAGAAGATACAGCTAAGGATGCACATTACGAGGCTTGCTTCGGTTGCTGGGTATGACCTACATTTTTTTGATGAGTGACAATGTTAAAGTTTTGGAGCAAGGCTCATTTCCAGGTAACTACAGAAAAAGGCCTATGTTGATCAAACTTGCGTTGAAAATACATCTAAGGATGCACAATACTGGACTTGATTCGGATGCTGAATCTGACCCGATTAAGGTTTTTGGAGCCCTCTATTGACCAAATTTGCATGGATGGTACATCTAAGGATGCACACTACTAGACTTGCTTCAGATGTTGTCTCTGACCTACATTTTTTCGGATGAGTGACCAGGTAAAAGTTTTTGTAGCAGATCTTATTTCCAAGGTACTATAAGTCCTTTGTTGACCAAACTTGCATGGATGTTACATCTAACGATACACACTACCAGGCTTGATTCAGATGCTAGATCTTACTTTCTTTGACCATGCTTGCATTGATGATACATCTAATGATACTCACTACCAGGCTTGATTTAGATGCTGGATCTTACTTTTGTTTTGTTGTATGAGTAACCAGATAAATATTTTCGAATCACCCAAACAAAAACTTTTCTTAACAAATCATGCCAAAATCACATACAAACCAT
>PRKT01002297.1:0-18788 GCA_003671525.1 Saccostrea glomerata | reverse complement strand
CCCCCCCCCCCCCCTCCAAGAATCAAATATCTCCTGAAAAATAATCTTTGTCTTGTATGATCTTTCGCGTTCTTAAAATAATAAGCTAAAACTCATAAAATGTGAACTTCAAACAGTATGTATTTGAGAGTTGAAATATAGTTGATTTTTGGATCATACATTCACTCTTTGCTTTGAAAACAGCTCAGGTGGATTGAAAATAAATTTCGATCTGCAATTTCAATCCGATGTTTTCCAAACGTCCGCGTCGAATTGTACCTGCCCATTTCGTTGTCTATCACTGAATGTTTTGAATGTAACAGATAGAAATTGCGTAAGCTGTATATTTCCAATTTTGCAAGTTAATGTTCCGCGGTCTTAATTGTCCCCCGCTTGAAAAGTGGGGGATATTAATTTGGATCTGTCCGTCTGTCTAGCTGTCCGTCCGTCCGCCTTTCTGTCTGTATGTAATGCTTTCGTTTCTACATGATATCTCAAGATCACTATGCGCTTTCGCAATGAAATTTCGCATAGCAACTCCTTATGTACTAGGACAAAGGTCAACGACATAAATTCGCAAATTCTCTCTGTTAAAGCGCTTTTGTTTCCGCGCGATATCTCGAGAAAGAACCATTTGCGCTTTCGCAATGACATTTCGCATAACAACTCATTAAGGACTAAAGAGGAACCTATTGATTTAAAGGTCAAAAGATCAAAGGTCAACGTCATAAATTCGCAAATTCTCTCTGTTAAAACACTGTTGTTTCTTAAAACACTGTTGTTTCCGCGCGATATCCTGAGAACCCTTTGAGCTTTTGCAATGAAATTTTACCTAACAACTCCCTGTGGCCTGGGACAAATGGCCAGAGTTCTAGGTCGTAAATTTATACATTCTGTCTGTTTGTAACACCACCCTTGCCGGGTGATATTTCAAGAAGATTTTGATCTTTTGCAATGTACTTTTATACCTCCCTAGCAGGACCTCCCTCACCCATATAAAAGTGTCCCGCCCGGTTTGTCTTATTAGTATTTATTGTATTCGCAGCACAGTTAAGATCAAAGTAAGGAGGCGGGGCCTAATTTGTACGGGAAATGTTTACTATGACGTCACACATAATAGAAGGTCTTCAAAATACCACAAATTGAAATTATTTGCTATTTCAAACAGCTGGATAGCTGTATACTACACACACACTAACTATTACCTGCAATTTTGTCGTTTGTTATTTCCCACACAACAGTATATAAACGATGCATCTATCGCAATGCACTTGACAATGTGACGTCATTTCGCAAAAATGACGCAGTTTGCACACAGTGAGAAGCTGATCAAGTCACATTGTGTAAAATGAAAAATGTCTTTTGTTCTCAAATGAAATATCATTTGCAATTAAATAAAAGGCCGTTAACTTGTATGCGATGTCTATTTTAGTATTTTATTTTTAATATATCCGTACATTCTCCAGACAAGTGACACTGTCGTGTGTTTGTATGCAGAATCATTGAAAGAGTAATGGAATGGTCCTAATAAATTGATTTATTGCAAGAGCATACCTTCAATGTATCTTGTTAAGTTTTTACACATAAACTCGAGAAGCATTAAGATATTTGATAAGTGATATGAACCTCATGAAATCTTGCAAATAAATTAATTATATCTATATTTAATTTAGTTGACCAGCAAAATATCCAACCTGCCGTCCAACAAATTAAATTTTAGCAATTAAAAAGGGAATTTATATAGGTTCCCGGCACTTTATTCAAACTACACACAGTTTTGAAAAGGATTATATAAATTAAAGTAAGATTTTTAACTTGGTTATGTCCTTGCAATATTGGAATTTATAGGTGACCTTTAAAATGCAAGTATAATTGCTAACATCATGTGACGTCAACTTCACGTGACAAGTCTAAATAAAATATCTAAATGTCCCAGACATTTAAACCTTATTGCGTTTTTTTGAACTCAGTGAAATCCTAAAAAGAATCGCCCATCCTAATAAAGTATGTATTTTTTATCTTAAAAAATCTCCGATATTTCTATTTGTAGCCTTAACTGTGCTGCGTTACATGTCGCTTTTTTTAGCACAAGGGCATGAGGAGAGCTATTATGCATAAAACAGGTTCTAGGCGGACTTTATATTCTGATTACATGTATTAGAATTATTTAATAAAGGTTAAATAAAAGTTAAATTAGACAACATGCGCTGTGGAAAATTTTGACAATATTGAACGTGACGTATTCAGCATGTGAAATGAAAAATTTATGAAGTCTGGCTTGTACAAACCCAAAAAATCATCTTTACAGGGTGATAAATATTTCATATAAAAAGAATCTTCGTTACACATAATAAAGAATAAGCAATCAAATCTTTATATCCATATTGGCATATTTTATTTGCTTCAGTTTACATGTATACATTTAATAATTCTACAAATTCAGTAGGGGGATACAACTCCCCCTACCCCAACCTCCCCCGTATTGTACATGGTTTACTGTTTCCCAAACCGGTTGACACAATTTCTCTGAATTAGCTTGTTTTGGTTCGCTTAGGATTTTTTCCATAAATAGTACGCCTATGACTAAAATCAAAGTAAACTTAGGTTAACTTCCTGCAGACGACCCACGAACAATGACGACTATCAAATCTGGATCGGAAAAATAGCCAAACTCGTCTTATTATATATTCCCATCTGGATAATTATCAAGTAAACAAGGTTGACAACTAAACAACAGAAAATTATCAAAAAAAAAAAATACTCTACAGGTAAATCAACAACCAAATACATTAACATGTAGTGTAGCTGCAGACTGAGTGGTTTAAAGAACAATTCTGTTGTTTCCCGACACAGTCTGTAACTACCTAAAAACATGTCATAAAAAGTCACTTAAGCAAAATAATGTCAGCAACAAACACAAATAAAGTCACCAAGTTACTGAGATACTTTATACCTAGATCTCTGAGCTGGGTGGTTTAACCAACATATCTGTTTTATCCGACATATCCCAAAAGCCTAGCCTAAGAGGTATTATACCAATAATGAGCAATAACCAAGTAACTGATATACTAAGTACGGATAATTACATTTACACTTTCTATCCCAGCATAATTGGCAGTGATTAGTTAGACAGAAGTTAGTTTGCGGAACTTTGATTTACTGTACTGTAAAGCAGATTCTTTGAATATAAAATGATCAGATTGGAAGATATCACGGACAATCAATCCACCATGATTTTTCTTTTGCATTACAGTCCATACCATTTAAGGAACTTTACAGACTGTTAAAAAAAACCTACCCCTCTTTGGCGTCCTTGCAAGTTCTTAATTGTGTAGACACTTGATCCATATAAAATTTATGATAAATAAACTTTAACAATGGGACTGAAAGCTCAAGTGAGCTTATCTGATAAATCGCGGTTCTTCGTCCGTCCGTCCGTCTGTCACTTCCTTTGGGCTAACTTGAACCAACTTGGTACCGTGCATTCCTTGTGTTAGGGGGAGTTAAATTCTCAAAACCAAGGGCCAACTCCCCACAAAAAGGGGGAAAATCAGGAAAAGGGAAAAAAAAGATGGGTTATTAAAAAATCTTTTTTCCAAAAACCAATCAGCCAGAAACCTTGAAACTTATGAAGTATAGTATCATAGGTTTAGTGAAGATTCTAAATTGTTTAAATCATAACCCCGGGTTTAGGGTAGATTGTAATTTTCAGTCCATGACCATCGAGTGTCGGATGGGGCATTTTAAAGGAATCCAAATTTTAAATCGAAATATATAATATATAAAATAAATTAAATCAGAAACCAAAAGAGCTGACACTTAAATAAAAGTATCACTCGGTGGTGTGAATTTTACATTGTGCATTGTTCAAATCATGACCCCCGGAGATATGTTGGTGTCACATTAAGGAATCAAGTTTTATATTGAAATATAAATGATATCCTTCTTCTCAAGAGCCACCTGACAAGAAACGCTGATTTTTGAGGAGCATCCTTTGGAAGAGTAGATTCTAAATTCTTCATTTTTTTACTTCCAGGGGTAGGGTTGGGTCACAGTAGCGGACATGGCATATCGATAACCTGATAAACCGATATGACCCTTTTAAGTTCAAATCGTGATAACAATAATTCAAGAATGAACGATTGATTTGTATATATTATATGAATTTTGTTAACATAACAATAGAAGGGAGTATTTTCATTTCGGGAATGATTCAATGCTTCTCACGAAATTACTTCTTATTAGGCTTAATTATTAATTCTTCGCATACGTTTCTTAATTTACCGTCGACAAGTCTGATCTGTCTGAAGGGTTTGTTCCCGTTTTCCACATATTTGAATTTCAGGCATAGGGAAAATGTGTGCAAAGCGAGAATTTGACCAGGTGAAATAATTCGTTGATTGGTAAAGTCTGTACCAAAGGTGGTAGATATGGGAAAGGTGAAACTATCGGAGACAATTGGAAAAATAATTTTTATACTAAATAATTAATAATGAATAGTAATTGGTAATCGGGTGTTAATTTTTGAATTATCAGCTTAAAAAAAATATTTAATTTGTTTTTCAAGAAATGGCAGTCATTTTAAAGATCATAATAATTACTATTAAATAAAATATTCAATAAAACCATTTTTTGCAATAAATCCATATACGAGGGTTGTTAGAAAAGTTCTAGGACGATGTCAATCTCCGATATATTACTCACTAGAATTTTAAAAGAAGCTCAATATAATATGTACAATTATTTGTTTTGTTGATATGTGAAGTTCCATTCCATTAGATTGAACAGAAATCATTTTTTTTAATTTAAAATCAACATGTTTTGTTCCTGCGGAGATCACTTTACGGCAATGTAACATCAAAACATAGCGTCAAGAATTTCTAAAGAATACTATCCCTATATATATTACGGTATAATCCAATGCCCACTCATTAAATCCTTTTTTTTAATACTTGGCATACATTTGTTTTAAGATTTGCTGTCGTCGTATAATTTCCGTTGTTAAGGTTTTAATTTCTCTCATTACTTACCTCCGCTTTCCCAGGATACGCAGCTCTGAAGCGCCTACGTCTTTTCTTTGACGTTCCAACTTTTTAAAGTTTTTGTTTAATTTTTTACAGTTAAACTGTAGCTTCACAGATTGTCCTCATCCGATACAGAGTCTGTGTCACTAAAATACTGCCTGTAATATTTGTACATACATACACAACTCGCCTGTGACAAATTTCCTGATTTCTCCAACATGTTTAGAGTTTATTCGGGGTTCTTCGTGAATAAAACACAAAACTACATCTCCTTTAGATTCCTGTTGATAGATAATAAGAACAGGGTGTCTAATTTCTCTTCCGATTTACTTCACCTATAATTTAAAATCAATTCCCTAAAATTATTTGTCATCAGTGCTTTTCGTGCTTATATATCTCTCATTTATTGATTTTTGTTTGAAAATTAAAATAAGTACTCGGCTTAAAGTAGTTTTTTTTTTAAACTGTACGTTAGTTGAATGGGAGTTGGAATATTCTCGTTAAAGAGGATTCTTCTTGTTTCCCTGGCTGACGACTTCAACACTCAGCTAATAGTTAATAGATCACAAAAGGGAGAATCATCATTAATCCCATTAGATAAGAATTTTGAATGTAAATGTACAACTGTGGACCATTTGGTACCTTTATAAGCCCTCATTACAGAAACACCGACATCTTACGAACAAACGTAGCTCGCCCTAACTTCCCGTATCTCGATAGTTTTCTGGGGACCAGTGATTGCACCCATATAAAGTTTAAAATCGGAAGAAATAATTATGTACATGTATATGTGTAAAATAGAACGGATAGTGTTTTAACCACTTTGTAATCGAAAATTGCTCATGTTAAATTTATTGTAATCACTAACATTGTTTTAAAAAAGCGAACAAATAGAAGACAATACACCATAATACTTAAGACGGATTAGGAAACACGTTTGTCATGCGTCAGTGATTAAACGTTAACAAACTACTTGTAGTGTACACCTTGTTCATATGGGGAAAGATTACTTTTAATAGCTTGAAAAAAAAATCCGTGCAATCAAGTAAATAGGTAGCAGGCAGGAATTGAAGTAAGAGGGGGCGCCAAAAGTAGGCAAGGGGTCTGAAGGCCGCCTTGAGTTCCTGGATTTTAGAGATTTTGTAGGTTAAAAATAAGGTCTACCAAGTAGACATAATTACATTTTCTAGACAAAACTGTGATTTATGCTAACTTTGACAAATTCAGGGGGCGAGCGCCGGGTGCGTCCCACTTAAATCCGCCACTGGGTAGTGCTCTTTATAAAGTGTCTTGCATTGAGATCTAGAGAGCGAGAGAGTGAAAGAGAGAGAGACTCTTTTTAAAATTTATCAAAATATCACTTCAAAGAAATAAACGAGCTTTCATGGAAGACATTTTTTTCCTGGATGTTGTATTAAATTACGATCTTAACCAAATTATTTTGGGCCTCTCTTATTCTGTGTATGTAACATGCATGAAGCAAGCATTTGCAGTGGTGGTGGTGGTGTGTGTGTGTGTGGGGGGGGGGGGGGGGTGTCAACCACACTTATCAAGGTTAGAGTCACTACCAAACAATTTGACCGAAGGTCCAATATACATGTAAAATTCATTTGTAAGGAAAAATCTATATACACCATCCTGTTGTAAAAGAAAATAAAAAAGATTGATTTCAGAATACCGACAAAAAGATACCGAACATTAAAAAGTGCGAATAATATATAAACGTAGTTAAATTGTAACTTAGTTGTCATGGCATCCTTCAAAAGTATGTGAACATATATGCTTATCACAAGTGCTTGTAGACCAGACAACCTCCCCATACCCACCTACAATATGCATATATACCGGGTGCAAAGATATTCACATTTGTTTTTTTTTCATAAATTAACCGTTTAGTACATATTTACAATGTATTTCATATGAACAATACAAAAAGCACATAGAATTCACTTTTAATTTTAAAACAGGCATGGCTGTACTATCTTAAATAATCTTAAACTTTTTAACTGCAGGTATCAATTTTGTATATTGTACATTGTAAATGTTATTAATGAATAAAAGCCAAAAAATTATTTTTTGTACCCGGATTCATATAAATTCCAGAGGTTTGGGAAGGGGAGGGGTAGGTCTTATGATGGAATGTTTATATGGAACTTGCTCTCATCTATCTTAAACATAGGCGTAGTCACAGGGGGGGGGGGGGGTTGTGTAATCATAATATTTCTAAAATAAATTTACGATGAATTAGTTATGAAAGAGGTTGGAAATGACCAGTTGCTGAAACAAAATAAACAGAATGTACTAATTGATTAAAATACTTGGATGTATCTGTACATATATGTGATGAAATTCATGAGCACAGATTGCCGAAATAATAAGACTGACGTTGTAACAAATCAAGATCTCGAATTATTAATCTGTGAAAACGAATTATCAGTATGTAATTCGAGATCTCAAATTAAGAATCAAGGGGGTGAATTAGTAATCTGTAAGATCGGATTGTGAAATTCGAGATCTCGAATTATAAGTCCCCTACCGGTGAAACCGGAGGGGACTATAGGTTTCCTCTGCGTCTGTCCGTCCGTCTGTCTAGCTGTCTGTCTGTCTGTCCCCGTCTGTCTGTCAGTCTGTCCCACTTGGTTTTCCACACTTTTTTTCTAAACGCTGGCAGATATTGAGCTGATTTTTGGTACGTGGTTGTATCTTGATCAGTTGCAGATCAAGTTTGAATATCGTTCCGATTCAATTATTTTTTACGGAATTACGGCCTTTTCAATTTTTCAGGGTTTTCCGCACTTTTCCCCTAAACGCTTGCAGATATTGAGCTGATTTTGGGTATGAGACTTTACCTTAAGTAGTTAAAGATCAAGTTTGCTTTTCGTTCTGATTTATTGATTTTTGTATTTTTATTTTTTTTTTGCTTGTCATAGAATTTCTGGACTTGAGACCCCCCCCCTCCCCGAAGTGCGAAATAGGATTTTCGAGTTTGGGGAACTTTAATTTTTTTGTGTTTTAATTTTTTGCTTGTCAAAGAATTTCTGGACTTGAGCACCCCCACTTTTAAGTTTGTGACTACGCCTCTGTTAAACTATGTCAAACACACATCTAATTCACTAAACTTCCATTTTTGCGCCGACCCCCCGACCCCCCTGAAAGTTGGAGATATTAATTTCGGTCTGACCGTTCGCCTTATAATTCTGTCTGTCGGTTATACTTTTGTTTCAAGCAATATCTCGAGAATCATTTGAGCTTTTACAGTGAAATTAAATGAAATAGCTTTGCGTCTGGGATGTTAAAAGGGGGAGGGGTCCTGCCCACTACCATCCGTGAAAATCACATGAAGATCTTTTAAGATACAGGTTTGTAAGAAGAAGCTTTATCAACCGACAAATTACGAGTGGATATCCCCGTTGATTTATAATATGGCTATGATACCTGTATATCAAAGTCATATGAATTTTATAGTACATTGTATTTTGAACAAGAGTTTTTTTAAGGTTTTTGGGTTTTTGCAATTTAGTTTTAGATCATAACTCCTTATTGACCGCCCTTTGTAAAGTAAACCCGAGTTTGCCAGTCCAACGCACTTCCGATTGGCCTACACCACAGACACTATTACCTATTGTCTAGTATTTCAATTTACAAACAGTACCTACCGCACACAACGTAATACCAGAGCGTTCCCGGACTGGACCCTGGGTTCGCTCGGGGTCTGCTTCAGGTTCACTCTCAGAAATGTTGGGACCGCTTCGGATGCGCTTTGGGTGCGCTCCGGGTTCGCTCCGCGTTCGCTCGGGGTCAGCTCTGCGCTCCGGGTTCGCTCCGCGTTCGCTCGGGGTCAGCTCTGGGTCCGCTAGAGCGAACCCGACGTTCGCTTCCTTGGACCGCTTAACGCGCTGATGCGTGAAGCGGACCCCACTTTAATTTCACCGCCAGTAAGCCCCGCCCCTTGTATATTCCAATACAGTAATGGCATTGTGGATCGATCATTGTTGTTTATGCGACATATACACTGTACATGTAAACAGTAATATTATGGAGAACATTGATAAACTTCCTAAAATTCAACTGTACATTCGGCGTAGATTTAAATGTACATGAATAATTGATTTCCTTGATTTCTCGATCCCGAGAAATTCAAACTAATTTAACAGCGGGTTATAAGGCATTTATTTTTCTTAAGTTATAACTAGAAAACAAAAAGGAAGAGGAAGAAAAGAGTGTTGAATTGATTTTCAGTGTATCGATGGGTGTACAAGTAAAACTGACGAAAGAAATCTATTCTAAATACCTTTTAAATTCATGCTTTATATAGTTTAAAAATACATGTGTTATACCTTACCTTTTGTAGTTTAAATGTTTGTTAACACGTGAATTATGATATCGCATCTATAAATTACATGTAACTTTTTGTACATCTGATATATTTAGATTTTATTTATTGTAGTTACACATTAAACATTCGTAATACATATTTACCGGACATTTTCGAAAAAAAAATTACACTTAGAAAAAATATTAGATCTTTATCACGGTCAGAATTTTGGGCGAGTATGATTTTTATCAGAGTAAAGAAAAAGGCAAATAATTGTTCTCACGATCCGATAAGAATATATTAATATATGCCCCCTATTTCACACACACATTGTCTTTAAAACATTCGAATTATTTAATTTTTTATTTATGATTTCTCAATTTACGTGTTACATTAAATTATTAAAAAATTACATCAAAATTATTGATCTTCTTAATCTTCTTCTTGGGTATGAAAAAAATGCGTGTATATGACAATCTTCCTTCTGGATGCACAGATTGAAGTAATTCTGCCCTAATAGTATTAACAAACTGAATGACTTCACCAGAATGAACGTGAATTAGATCCAATTCCTGATGATACTTAACAAGATTATTCTTTCAATTTAGTGTAACTCTACAGTTAGTTTGCGTTACCAACTCTCGAACAACCCACATAACTATGTATTACTTACGCCTTTATCAATTATTTTTTCCCCAATAATTAGTCCTTAAACATTTCAAAATTTATAATAGATCATAATTCATATGTTAATATGTAAGACTCTAAAGTCCGATGGTGACGCCAAAGTCCGATGGTCTCGCCAAACCCCGATGGTCTGCGCCGAACCCTGATGGCACGCTGTATTTACGGACGCCAAAGCCCGATGGTCACGCCGAAGTCTGATGGCTCGTTTCCTATGAGACGCGCGACGCTAAAGTGCGATGGTCTGACACGCCAAAGTCCGATGGTGCAAAGGAACAATCAACGTTTATGACGTCACAATAGTCCGACGTCATGGCGTTGTCCTGCATTCAAAATCCATTGATTTAGTATTTGTCCCGCTTACAATATTACTGATTTTGCTCATTGTTTTCGCCCACCAGAGCTAATAGGGTTAGTCCTTGTAACACCATTCGACTGACTGGGTTATTTCTTGAACACCAATGTGTTTCTTCGAACTCACCCAAGAGATTTTATGGTTAGTCCTCGCACACTATATATTGGACTGATTTGATTAGTTATGCACCCATCCATGATACCTAGCTTAAGGTTGTTACACATTTTTCGACTGATAAGAATTAGTCTCGCACTTATATCCAAAAGATTAGTGTTAGTCTTTGCATTTAGCATTTATTTGTATTTATTTTAAACAATCGGGGCTTAGCATGGCGCGGCGTCGCATTTTTTGTGCAGTAGTACTATGACGTCATACACGTTAATTGTTTTCTGCGCCAGCGGACTTTGGCGTGTCAGACCATCGGGGCTTGGCGCAGACCATCTGACTTTGGCGTGACCATCGGACTTTGGAGTCCCATCGCACATTGGAGTCCTACATATATATCCCTCCTTTATTATTATATTTCTCTGACCATTCTTTGTCAAGTAAAGTTACGCCATTTAGAGAGAATGAAACAATGTTCGATTTACTGTATGTCGTGATTAATTAGCGTAATTAATTCGTTCAATTATGTAAATCGCAAATCGATTAGTAGTTTAGTAGTATTGCTACTTGTTTTTGGTTTCTCTTTTTCCTTTGTTCTTATGACTTTTTAATTTTTTTCTTTGTCCCGAGGAAGGGACAGAGCGTCCCGAAAATTGTTGGTCATTTTTAGTGCTTTATATACATCTTCCTGTATACATGTATCTTTTTTGGAAAAAAAATAGCTGCAGCCGGCTTATAGAAAACTATTTGAGTACAGTATTGGGAGGAAGACTCATAGGAATTAAAGTAAAAGTCATCAGGCTTTGTTATTCAAATCAAGTCTAATGATTAGAGTTTACAGTTATGATCTATCCCTCTCTCTCTCTCTCTCGTCTTGATGTTTCCTGTATCTATTTATATTGAAATATTGGGCACGTTAATATTCCTGAACTGTAAGTATCTTGATATGATGAAATTTTGTATGTCGTAGACCAAATATATTTCTTTTCTCCTCTTTTTGTCAGTAAAGATTATAATATCAATTGATTTCCATTTTTATGCATTGAATTTACCCAATTTATTTACCAATTGGACTTTAAATACTGGTATAAAAACTAGAGAAAATAAAAACGTAAATATTCAGAAATAATTCTACGTGGAAAATTAAATCATATAATTAATTAAATGCTTTAATAAAAAAGAAAATAAATATATCAATATAGAGTATAACCCAGAGAATTAAAATAAATAAATATTAAATGATATTTTAAATATCATAATAGATTTATACAGCACATTCACACAATTTGCTTGTATGTACAGTGTTTGAATTTAAATCGCATTAAATCAACACGTTCGATCTTATATCCCAATCGGCAGATCAATATGCTATTTTGATGGGTTGATACGCTGATTGGTTAATCGCGAATCGTGATTGACAGCTCTGTAAAGACCGAACCCGCGTTCGCTCTCTGGGACCACTATTGAATTTGGGGTTTGCTCTCTGGGTCCGCTTGGGGTTCGCTTGGGGTCCGCTACGGGTTCGCTTTGGATCCGCTCCCGGTCAGCCCTAGCGGGCCCCGAGCGAACCCTGAGCGGACCCAGAGAGCGAACCCGGGGTCAGCTCTGGGTTCGCTTTCTGTTAGATTGTGTTCGGTCGCTACTGTATATACACTTAGTTTCAAATATTTCATGATTAAAAGAAAAAAAAAAAGAAAACAAAATATTGTCACAAGATGAAACACAGCCTTTAAGCTTGGTTTAATGGTGGCTTATAGGTCCTTAATGATGGTTTAATGGTAGTCTGTAAGTCATCATTAAGCACCTTTAAGTAACATTTACACAACCATTAAGTTATCATTAAGCCATCTCAAAGTCCTCCTCAATGGGTGCTTAAATGTAGCTTAATAGTAGCTTAATGGTGGCTTACAGGTCCTTTATGGAAGCTTTTAGACCATCATTAAGTCACCATGAAGCTGCCATTAAGCCAAACTTATACGTGCTTAATGTCCAAACTTCATTAAGCTACCATTAAACTGCCTTTAAGCCACTATTAAACCACCTTTACGCAGTCGATAATACTGTTTTATGGGTGAAAAATTATTTTTATAGTGATTTGTTATCACAAATTATAATATACAGTTCACACACATCTTGATTTGATAAAATAAAAAAAAAAAAAAACCATGCAGGGTGCGAACTCATGACCTTCAGGATAGGTGGCGAACGCCTTAACCATTAAGCTATCACCGCTTAATATTAATATTAAAACTTTATTTTTCAACAATAATTGTTTGGAATTGTAAAAGTATTTAATTTGTTGTACGTAACCAAAGTCTTGAATTAATCCATTAATCAAAAGATAAATAACTTCATTTTATGGATCATTTTAAAAGGCTTTTATATCACATTAATATTTCTTAACCGTTCAGTTCGGCATTAGATTCACGTAATGAATTTTTCGCTCCGTTATTCGAAGATTTATAAGCATTGGATCATGATAAATATTAAATTAATTATAGATAAAACACAAATATCTATCAGTGAAAAAAAAAGATTTAAAAAAACCCTAGATACTACTATTTTTAGGTCACCTGAGTAACTCAGGTGACCTATTGCTATCCGTTTTCGTCCGTCGTCGTGCGTCGTGCGTCGTGTGTCGTGCGTCGTGTGTTAACATTTTAACATTTTTGGCTTCTATTCTGAAACCACTGAACCAATTTCAACCAAATTTGGTATACAGCATCTATGGGTGAAGGGGAACAAAAATTGTGAATTTCACGGTCCCCGCCCCCCTGGGGCCTGAGGGGTGGGGCCAAAACCACTAAAAGTATTGCAATCTTTAAAAATCTTCTTCTTTACTCCTGGACATCAAGCAGGCAAACTGTTAGCATGAATGTAATGAGAATTGAGTCCTCTACCAAAATTGTGAAATTCATGGCCCCAGGGTCAGGGGTTCTAGTGCTAGGGCGGGGCTATTTAAATTATATAGTGAAAATGCATTATTTCTTTGAAAATCTTCTTCTCTGCTCCTGAGTATTAAATAAACTAAGTAAGTACATAGTTATGATGAGCAAGAGTGCCTCTTCCAGATTTGTGAATTTTATGGCCCCAGGGTCAGGGGTTTTGGTGTTAGGGTGGGGCTCTATAGATTATATAGTGAAAATGCATTAATCCTTTGAAAATCTTCTTCTCTGCTTCTGGGTATTAAATAAACTAACTAAGTACTAACTAACTAAGTACATAGTTATGATAAGCAAGAGTGCCTCTTTTAGATTTGTGATTTTTATGGCCCCAGGGTCAGGGGTTCTGGTGTAAGGGCGGGACTCTATAGATTATATAGTGAAAATGCATTTATTCTTTGAAAATCTTCTTCTCTGCTTCTGGGTATTAAATAAACTAACTAAGTACATAGTTATGATAAGCAAGAGTGCCTCTTCCAGATTTGTGAATTTTTTGGCCCCAGGGTCAGGGGTTTTGATGTTAGGGCGGGGCTATATAGATTACATAGTGAAAATGCATTATTTCTTTGAAAATCTTCTTCTCTGCTTCTGAGTATTTAATAAACATAATTTGAAATTAAAGCAATGCTTTGAAACCTGCTCTTTGATATTAATCAACCATTTTATGATAAAATTTGCAAAATTTCGAAATATGTGGCCCCAGGGTCAGTGGTTTTTTGGGGGGTGAGGTGCACAACTGGTTATAAAGTAGAAGAACATTTTCTCTTTGTAACTCTGATCTACCTTTGGGTATTGAGTAAGTAGAGTATTTTTAATTATGATAAGCAATGGTGCCTCTTTCAAAATTGTGAATTTGGAATTTCATGGCCTCTGGTTTAAAACACGAACCAAATTTAATTGTTTGAAAGTCGTTACACAATATTCAGGTGACCTATAAGGCCCGTGGGCCTCTTGTTAAATATGCCGCGGTTATAAACGGTTTCTGTGTCTAAAATTTAGTGACAATCCTTGCGTACTGTAAGAGTTACCTGGTTACGTCTACAAAAACGTTTTTTTTTAAATATCATATTCAGTTAAATTTTTTTTGTATCATAATGGGTATAAAAATAATTGTCCTTTTATTACAATGAATCATAATTTTTAATTTGTTATATGCTTCCTTTAAATTTAATTTTTGTTAAAATAATTGCTCATCAAAATCTGTCAGTGTACGTTGTGTATGTAAAGTTTCCTGTTTTTTAACCGGGGACTGGTGGTCTATTTTCTGACCAGTCGATATACTGTACACTGTTAATCTGTTAATCAAACCGGCTTTCCAATGTGTATAATATGGTCGGATGTCATGTTTAGTCTGTTCGGCTTCTCTTCTGAAAATCAATTTTGAAATAACAATCATTGAATACCGACTATACTTTGACACTGAGATACTTACAGCTGCATTTAAAAAAAAACGACATTTAACCACAAATTAGAATAATCAATAATGTGAAATTCAATCTTTAAAAACTTAAAATTTTTATACCTATAGCCCCCCCCCCCCTCAAAAAAAAATAAAATGAAAGAGATTTTTTTCATAAGAACAAGACCCTATACTCCAGTGAATTCTGTTGCGGAAAAATGCTTTTACTCATGAAATAAAAATACCATCTTTTTAGTATAAAATGATACATATTTTGTGTTTATGGTTAAAGATAATTTTAAGAACAAGTTTTTAATAAACAGATTCATTTTCGGTAGTGCAAAAATAAAGTTATTTTACAGGGGCCTGTTCCCGGCGTGTAATAATTATTTTTTTTTTTTTTAAATCATGTACACTAATAATAAAACAACGCATGTAAAAATTATTTATTTAAAAAATCATATATGGTAATGATAGAACATGTCTTGTTTTATTATTTCTGTAAAATCTAATGATTTTTTTTAAAATAAATAATTATTAGACACCGGGAGCAAGTACCTGTTGCTATTAACATTTTTCCTCAGTGCCCGAGTTTGTTCATGTTGACAAGAATGTTATATTGAAATGACGATCGAGACAAAATTATGAATTGAAATTTTTGCGTTAATGATATTGAAATAACTTAACAAGTTAGTTAAAAGATTTAATATAAGATGTGTAAAAGTGGTTTTAAGAGGTTTGACCAATAAGTCAACATTAAGCTAAGCTTAAATGTGGCTTAATGGTAGCTTAATGAAGTTTGGACATTAAGCACCTACAAGTTGCATCTTAATGATGGTTTAATGGTGGTTTTAAGGAATTAACTTCTTTAAGCACCATTAAGTCACCATTAAGCTACCATGAAGCGATTGCTTAAAGGTGGTCTTTCGTCCTGTGTTTCTTGAATAGGTTCTTACACAATTTTTACCCTCATTTAACTAAGATTCTTTGAAACTATCCATACATTATGCCTTATGGCATGAAACACTCAATATAAAGAACAGAAATATTAAGACGTACATTTAGCAAAAACACGTCATGATAGGTGTGTACTAACATGTTTGTAAGAGGTGATGAAACATATGAAATGGATAAAATATTGTCGGTTTTATGCACCAGTCAGCAGATAAATAACAATGGTGTTGTGGCTCACGTCCGGCTCGTGCACAATGTGTCAAACCCTAACTATTAATTAGGCATTGTCCATGTAAAACACAACACTTCTATATAATAATGATTTTGGGAGTGTCTAGAAAAAGAAGGTAACTCATTCCCTATATGTTTTCTTTCATGAAGTCTTTTGAATAAATTATTTCACCTTAAATCTTTTAAAGGCTGAGTAATCGAAGATATTTAGGAATTCATAGTAATTTTTTCACCCTGTCTGTCTGTCTCACCTTCTACCTGTTAAACTTTTTGTCTGTTTGTCAGGAAAAACTTCAATATTGCCAAACAGTTTTGATTGGTGGGAACTAAGAATTTTTTTTTATAATTCACACGTGCTTTGAGTGTGCCAATACTTTTCTTTGAGTATAAAAATAGTGACTTCTTGATGTTAACGTTTTACTAACTTTGCTCCTCCACCCCCGAAAAATATCAAAATATAACAGAATGAACTCTGCTATATATTTAATTGAAATGAGACTGAAAGTACAAAGAAGTTTGTCTAAATGGCTTATCTTATTTTTAAATGATAGCAGGAAAAAAGCTGCTTTAGGAAAACGAAATCTGAAAATATATGTCCAAATTCCTTTTTTAAGCTGTTCTCTTTTGTCATTCCTTATGTTATTTAATCTTATTCGAAAATGTGAAATATAAAAATCCTTTGAAGCATCTCATCTTTTTATTTAATCACTACAAACGGATAGTTTGACCAAGTCCGAATGAATTTTAAAATTGATTTGTTTTGGTGCTTAAAATTCATTTGTTTTTAGTTTAAAAAGAATTATCAGTCCTTGTAAAAGTCTTAAGAATAGGAAACCCGTTTATGCAACGCAAACCATTTTTAGTGGATTAATATGGTATTTAATTGCTTTTGGTGAATAATACTAATTTTAAAAATGTATTTGTAGACTCACATGTCCTTTCTGCAATTTCAACAGATTCTTATAATTGCGTTCTAGTTATACATTTAATAACTAGGGGGTTGTTTAGATCATATAATAAATAATGAAAAAATTAAATTTTATTATTAAACAAGGAGTTAATTCTAGTAAGGAACTACTAAAGATAGGAAAATATTTTATTTTAAGATCTTTTCCAGATGCAGTGAGATAAAAAAGCATGGGGATTATGATGCATCCCCCAATTCTTTTCCTATGCCTGCTTATAACTTTAGTAAGTTTTTTTTTGTGCTGTCGCTTTACTCAATTCATTAGATTGCAAACAGTAAAGGAGAATTAAATTTAAGAAAAAATCTATTTAAAGGCGTATTGTTGAAACTTTGTAGCCCACTTTTTTGGAACCCCAACGTTGTCCTTTGTCCGCTAGGACAGAAGAGATTGTGAAAAAGTGTCCAGAGGATGAAGAAAGTACAAAAACTAGTGCGAAGATAAAACAATGTGAGAAGCTTGCAGAACAACAGACATGTTCAAGTCCTTCAAAATTCAAGTATCACTGTCTACCTACCGATTTATCAGGAACACTAGTGGAAGTATGTGCTGTTGAAAGATATATATATGGTTAGTAAATATCAAAGTGTTTATTTCACCTGTAATATATGAAGTAAAAATTAATTATGGCACATGAAAATAAGCACATATGTAGAAAATGCTGTTAATTGTCATAATTTATGGCATTAATAGCTTTTAGGAACAAAATTAATGTTTTTTTTTTCAACAAGGGCATAATAATAATAATAATAATAACAATAATAATAATAATAATAATAATAATAATAATAATAATAATAATAATAATAATGATGCTGATGATAATAATACTAATAATAATTTAAGGACAGATGATACACAGACCTTTGATAATGAACCAAGGCAATAAACATTTTATATTCATTCAATATTTCTTTTGGTATTCATTACATATAAATGACAATAATTACATTTGCTGATGTCTTTCCTTATATAACAATGATAAAAAAATTGAAATTCAATGTTCAATGACATGCAGCTGGTCACATGATCGGTCTTTCCTGCGTATGGAAAGCAACCTGCACGAGCAATTTGGATAGTTGCGACGGTGACGTCACATAACGTCGTAGATACGTTACGTTGCATTTCAAAATCAAAGTCTAAATAGTGCCTATAATTCTTTGTAACATAAATAAAAATGTAAAATATAAAGATAAGAAATAAAATATCATTTTTTAGAGTTTCACTGGGGTATGACATGAAGTCGATACGTGATCAAATTTACTATAACGCCCTTTGGGCGTTACAGAATTTGATCACATGACCGACTTCATGTCATACCCCAATAAAACTCTAAAAATAATATTTTATTTCTTAAATATACCTTGTACAGGAATCACATATAAGCTATAAAATGATAAAAAGATAGCTGAGTTTTCCTTTTTCTTATTTAATTTATTTATTTATTTATTTTTTTTTGGTTCATTCATATGTTTTAATTTCTTTTGTGACTGCATTGTTATACAAACGTTTTAAAACTACAACATAATGGGGAAAACAAATAATCAATATAATAGACAAAAGAGAACTCCATTTGAACATTAAAAGATGGATATACTATTTATTTACTTGTTACATTGTCCAAGGGACATTTTTTAGGGATTTAAAAAAAACCACAACTTTGTTTCGACTTGAATATATTTTATTGACAATATGTCAAAGGGATTGGAAACACTTTCTAAAAACTTGGATAGTCCTCCCCCACAACTTTGCTTTATCATGTCTGCTTTCTTGGGAAATAGAGAATCAAAGTACTGAAAGTACTGAAAAGCGGTTAGCATGCTTTCATGGAATTT
>PRKT01002296.1:1047-26691 GCA_003671525.1 Saccostrea glomerata | reverse complement strand
GTAAAATGGAGCAGACAAAAAAAAATATGACAGAGGAACATACAACAGAGACCGTAACAGAAACACAGGATCGTATGGTAGATGACAGGAGTTTGATGTGCAGTATCTTAAATCAAATGGCCATTATCATGCAGATAATTCATAATGATATAGGTGATTTTAGAAAAGAAGTAATGGAAAAGATTCGCCAACTAGGAAGGAAGACAGGCCAGTTAGTGAAAGAAATACAAAAACTGGAGAAAAAGCCTCAAGAACCCAAGATTTCAGGGACCCACCAGACCAAACCTTTAGTGAAAGAAGGAGACAAAAAAGAGAAAAAGGAACACAACAGAGAGATTCCAGGCCCCAGCACTACTCACAAGGGGAAACTATCCCTGATGACCGAAAAGGCACAGAAGGAGAAGAAAAAGTAAATGGATGTATTTTGATTCTGAATAATATCTGTGTTCTTGTTATTTTTGTGTTAGTGTTATTGTTTTCAGTAAAAAAATCCAGTTTGAACCGGCTGGCTGGCTAGACTGTCTAGACTGTGAATGAAAAGTGTGACGTCATAATCACATTCTTGAGTCGCTGCCAAAAAATCGTAGTAGCAGGCTAGCAGCGTATAGTAAAACAAAACGTTGTCGCACCGTATAGTAAAAAAAACTATATACAGTGTAAACACCCCGTATAGGACATAGGGCTGTGTACTGAATTGACCCGGCTATCCCCCCAGACCCCCAATCTGCACTCTCTTGACCCAGCTATCCCCCCAGGGCCAAAAGTGCACTCCCTTGACCCAGCCATCCCCCCCAGGACCCATGTCCTAGATATTGACCCAGCCATCTAGCCCACTTCCGCCCCAGCTAGGCCACTTCCGGTTAGGCCACTTCCGGTTATGACCTCACTTCCGCCCTAGCGAGACCCGTTATACTACTCATGAAGCTACATGTAACTATATAGTTTTTAGGGTTAGGGCTAGTGCTTTCATACTTTACATATTTAATTCTTGTGATAGGACTTTTCCTTTGATAGCAAGACCTTTGACCCTTAACCTCAACCTTGGAGTTTGACCTACTTAAAAAAAACTTTAAACCTTGGCCATAACTTCTGAACGGTTAAGGCTAGGGCTTCCATGCCTTACATATGTATTTTATGTGGCAAGACCTTTCATTGGATACCAATGACCTTGACCTTGACCTTGTAGATTTTTGTACTTATGAAAAAAACTTTAATCTTGGCCATAACGTTTGAACGCTAAGGGCTAGTGATCTCATACTTCACTTATAGCCAAATAGCAGGGAATCATAACTTATAGAAATCATAAATGGTTTCTGGAGGAAAAATGGTCACAGAGTTATTGTGCGAAAAAAAACGTAGGTCTTAGGATAATTAACGAGTTAATTTAAATGTTATGTAGTCTTAATCTATTTTCACTGTCATGTACAGTGTCAATGTGGTATGTGGCAACGCACTTTTAAAGAAATGACGCAGTTTGAAAAAAATTTTCAAAGTGCGTTAAAATTGGGACAAAATCAACGCACTTTGAAAAAATTCAAAGTGCGTTAAATTTGGGACACACTCAACACATTTTAAAAAAATTTTCAAAGTGCGTTAAGAGTGAACATAAATATTTTTTACCATGGGGGCATTTAACGCACTTTGAAAAAAAAAATATGCATAAAACAAGAAATTCTAGACTTATTTAGTAATTGAGAGAATAATTTTGTAATAATTATAACTATTGAAAAACTTTTTTAAAGTTACATGTACTCATTTAACCTCATCGAGAACAAGGAGAAGACGAGTAGAAGGTCTCTCATCCCGGCTTTCTTTTCTTGTACATTGTACATAGTCGTCGGTAGTAAATTGAAAGTTGCCCCCCCCCCCCCCCCCCCCTCCAAGGTAAGCCCCAATGTTTTATGCATATATTATGTAAATCTTTGCAAAACATTTGTGTGACTAACCCACCCATCCCCTCACCCTTCCCGGTATTGATGCTTATGATACACCCAAATATATAATTTATATATGTATTTACATAACTGGTATGACGTTGAAAACTTTCAATAAATCTCAGTTTACATAAAATGCATGAAAACTGGAAAACATTAAGTACAGGAAAGAATTTTCAAAGTATAGAAAAATCAAAATCGCTCACTTTCACATCCTGAAGTGACCTCATCACCGAAGAATTTTCAAACAGGTCCAATTATTTATCATATCTAAGATTTGCAAGAATATTGACCAATCCATACACATTTTTTCAAAGTGCGTTAATATGGTCGATATTAACGCACTTTGAAAATAAATTTTATTTTTTCAAAGTGCGTCGAATTGGTCCCCAATTTAACGGACTCTGAATTTTTTTTCAAACTGCGTAATTTTTCAAAGTGCTTTGTAACAGTGGTATAAATAAGCGTGTTTTGTAGAGAATTATTTTTCTCACAAATTTCAGTTTTTCCTTTAAAGGATTGACTCAAACTCCAATTTTGTAAAACAAAAATAATTTTACAATAATTTAAACATAATCAAAACATTTATACAGAATTACTTAACCAAATGATATTAAAAGTATTTGCTATGCAACTAATAAACGCATTTCTTTAATAATTAAATTACATTTTCACCGTTAATGCTGTTAATGCATCTCACTTCAGTGCAAGAAATTCTTGAAAACAGTTTAAACAAATTCCTTAAAAAAAAACAAAAAAAAAAACCCACTTGCCTTCCTTGAAAAACATGTGCCACCGTTCTGTTGATTCCCTCGGACGGAATGTCTTTGCAGGTGATAACAAATTGATGTCCACCGTGTCCTCCAACTAGATTAGTGGCAATGATAGTGGGTGGAGGAGAAGGGGCCTGTGACACGCCATCAAAATCATAGTCGTAAACACTGATATTGTTATTACCAGGGTTTTTCTAAAAAAAAAAATACATTAATGAAGAAATTAAACATACAAGGGAAAGTTTAACTTTTATGTACAAATGATGAAAATAAAGTCCTTTCATTGAAATATATATGTTTTTAAAGCATACCAAACACTTAAACTTAATCAAGTAGACATGTGAAGTTGTATTATACTGATAGGTACATCCAGGTTTCGTCCCAACTTTTATGGTACTTTTATTATGCACTCCAAACAATTCCACATCGCCGTTTTCCAAACATCCTTTTAAAAAAAGAATGATTAATCAATCAAGCCTTGCTCATTGTACAAGGGCAGCCTAATTTTTACACGAAAAACTCTTCAACGTTTACATCAATGGATCTCTTGAATTGGAAAATAGACTTTTGAATTTAAGTTTAAAATAATTTAAAACTTACATGTATGATGGTAATTGCCGTCAAAAGTAGAGAACAAAACAGAAAACATGTAAAGTCAGACTAATTTACATTTCTTTGAATCGAAACTTCCTACCCATAAGGCATACACAGATTTGAAGTTATTTTTTCTCAATTTTTTTGGTATAATGTCATGGCTTACATGTTGCTATAGCATTCTAGCAAATGTAATAAAACAAACTTATTTTATCTGGAAAATATTGAAACCACGAATTTGATTTACACATCCTTGTACTTTAACAAAGAAAACCCAGCCCAAGGATCATGAAACAGACTTAGACTTAATTCAAATTTTCAATCGCCTGTAAAATGTCTATTAATTATTGAATTGATCTAAAAATTTGCAAATAACAACATTTTTATAAATCAAAATTGAAACACATTTCAATTTCGATCTGTTTGCCTCTACAAAATTTAAATACAGCATGGAGATTTTGACTTGAGGAAGCTCTGACACTTGAACAGAAACTGTTTTTTTAATTTGGACTCAGAGAAAAATATATCATATAAAGATGTGCTTATTGAGACTTTTTCATTCAGTTAAAACATAGGGTACGTGCCTTATTTGCGCAGGAAAAATGTTCAAAGACAATGGACTATTTGTGAGCAGAAATCACCGTTGCTTACTTACATTGGGGAAATTAATGAAAATAATTAATTAAAAGTCTTACTCTTGG
This sequence comes from Saccostrea glomerata, assembly GCA_003671525.1. Lineage (NCBI taxonomy): Eukaryota > Metazoa > Mollusca > Bivalvia > Ostreida > Ostreidae > Saccostrea > Saccostrea glomerata. The sequence continues at coordinate 22,689 of PRKT01002296.1, read as the reverse complement.
TCTTATATAATGCAGTGTTTAGAGCATCCTTAAGGTTAAGATGTTTCATGATCTTTAACACTTAAGAAAAGTAACAAAAAATGTGTATTAATGAAAAATATTTAAATTACAATCCAGAAAATTCAGAATAGAAGTGCGAGAGAGAATTATCAACTCACCAGTATTAAGAGTCCGTGATGCGTGCTTGGTTTAACAAATTGAACACACCCCGTGTTGAAACGTAAACAGTTTTTGAAAACTGTTTTTGAAAACAGAGCACGTGCTTTGTTTTTAATGCCCCCCCGTAAACGAAGTTTACTGCATCACCAAAGTAGCCCTTAAATGGACACTGGAAGGGAAGAGGAAACCTGGTCGGCCAAAGAACACCTGGCGAAGGACGGTTGAAAAAGAAATGAGGGACCACAAGCTAACGTGGGGAGAGCTAGAAAGAAATGCTAAAGATAGAGAGAAGTGGAGAAATCTAGTCCTTGCCCTATGTGCCCACGAGCATAACAAGGACTAGGTAGGTAGGTAGGTAGGTAAACGAAGTTTTGGGGGTATATAGTTTTTGTCGTGTCCGTCCGTCTGTCTTTAACCTTGCTCATGAATTTAGATTTAGTGGAACTATGACTCTCAAATTTCACGTGTGTATTCCTTGTGATAAGAATTGTCCTATGGTTACCACCAAATTTGACCTTGACCTTGGAGTTTGACCCTCTTTTAAACAAAAGTTATAGTTCTCATGTGTATTCTTTGTAGAAAAACCTTTAACCTTTGCCATAACTTTTAAACGTAAATGGATCATAGGGCTTTCATACTTCATGTAATTCTTGTGAGAAGACTCTTCAGTAGATACCAGAACTTTGACCCTTTGGCCTGTACCTTGCAGTTTGAATTACTTTTAAAAAGCAAACCTTGACCATAATTTTTAAAGGGTTAGAGTCTAGTGCTTTCATACTTTATGTATTTAATCCTTGTCCAGACCTTTGATAACAAGACCTTTGACCCTTTGACCTTGACCTTGGAGTTTGACATACTTTTTAAAATCTTCTACCTTGGCCGTAACTTCTAAACGGTTAAGACTAGGGCTTGACAACTTTACATATGCATTCTTTGTGACAAGACCTTTCATTGGATACCAATTACCTTGACCTTTTGACCTTGGAGATTTTCTTACTTAGGAAAAAACTTTAACCTTGGCCATAACTTTTGAACGCTAAGGGCTAGTGATCTCATACTTAACATAATTATGTAGTTCTTGTGTAAAGACTCTTCATTAGATACCAAGATCTTTGACTCTTAACCTTGGAAATTGACCTACTTTTGCATGACTCCCAGGGGTAGAGTGGGGCCACAATAAGTTTCACATAGAAATACACAGGAAAAATCTTCTCAAGAACTATTGGGCCAGGAAAGCTGAAACTTAGGTGGAAGCATCCTGGGGTAGTGTAGATTCTAAATTATTAAAATCAAGACGGGGTGGTGGAGAGGGTGGTAGGGGACCACAATAGATATGAGAAGAGGGGAACTCTTGTCTGGTGCATGGGCCTCTTTTTTTGTTATTTTTTACGTTTCATCGGGTGTATTCAAACTCTTAAACTCTGCACACATTACTGAACACGGACTGACAATGCTGGTACCGGTGAGGCTTTTCAATATCGAAGACAACTGCTTCAACAGGTCTGGGCGATTTCTAAATATGGAGGTCAAGAACGATAACCGTGAATTGCTATTAATACACAGAATAAACAAGGCACTAGTCCATCTGACCAATCAGATAACAGCATTTAGACAAACCCATGAGAGAATAGATAAAACACGTGGTTTTTAAGTTTTTTGCTCAAAAGATTTTTTTTAGAACAAAACTTTTTGTAAACTTTATGCGCATTTGGGAATAATATAATATTTATGACAATTCTACCGTGAACAAACACGACTTGAAAGCTTGGAATACGTTTTAACTGGGATAAAAAAAATCTGTCTCTAGGAGTTAGCAATCCCAAAAGTTTACTTACGTAAAAAAATTGATATAAATACGGTAAATTTTCAGTTTTTAGAGCCTGACATAAAAATCTTACTGAAAAGATAACAGTCTTTTTGATTTTTCAGTGTTTATTACAGAATACTAGTAGTCCATGCAGTTTCTGATATGCGAGGTAAGATATTGGTATAAAACGCATTCATGTATAATTACAGGATTCTCTTTTCTCCACGTTAAACGCCTTTCCTTATGCCCATTTAAAGTCTGCATAGCTAAGTATTCGGCGCTCATATGAAACCCGTGATAATGTAAAACTATAAGTGTATACTCCATACGATTATAAACACTTGTGTGAGTTGATCTGTACACATGGAATTTAAGCATTATCGATAAAATCGGACGGCTAAGTAAAATTATATTTACCATCGTATATAATAATATATTCTGTTAAATGTTATAATTGAACTTGATAAAAACTTGCTGGTGCGATCTATACCTCTGTAAACGATTACATTCTATCGTGCATTATTTTTTTTCTGTACCTAGATAAAATTGTCAAGGTTGTTCACGGTAAAAATGTGGGGAATACCTTATTCTTCTAAAGTTTTCATCTTACTTCTACAGAGTTTTTGTTAAAAAAATCTTTTTGAGGAAAAAAAAAAGCACGTGTTATCTTTTTGTTCTTTTATTTAAAATAAGTCTTGGGGTGTGTAAAAATGCTGTTGTCTGATTGGACAGAAAAATAATTACGTGTACTTGATGTACATTTAATAGCAACTTTCGGTTATCGTTCTTGAATTCCATATTTAAAAATTGTCCAGACCTGTTCAACAATAAAAATGGTTGCTTACAAATCATTCTGATTCTAAATAAAAGATCTCTGAGGTTTATCCTAAAAATATGTCGACATTCTTTATCATTAATATTTGTGTCATATTTTGTGACTGGGTTTTCCAACAATCTATAGGAACTACGATTTGCATTAGGGGCCTAATTGTGTTACTTTATTAGCTGTATATAAATACAAAAGCTTTATAACGAGAACAAGACAGCGCTTCCTTGGCCTTAAGATAAAAATTTAGATAAACAGACAAAGTTGTAAAATTAAATCGTAAACATAGAATTAAAAAGGTTGTATAATACAATTATGTTGCAAGAGGAATCTCATATCAATATCAAAGGTCCCACCCACTGACATCAGACACAAGGTGACAAAGACTGCCGAACGAGATTTACATTCATTATATAGCGCATTCTTAGTTCCTGACCTTTCACTTGGCAAATTTTCATTCAAATATTAATATCAAGAAATCATCTTGACTTACTTTGAAAGAGTTATCACAGAAAAAACCCAGATATTTAAATATTTTAACATAACCTGCATGTGTTTTTTACATTCCACGTCTAATTTGATAATGCAGAGCATGTTTTAATATACCAACTTTTAAACCAAGACAAGCTTCTGACCTATAAGTTGATACAGGGATTTCAACACCTTTTAAAGCCAACATTTCACAAAGCCTGTTGTCGTCATAAGGACTTGTTTATAATATACATGTAAAAACAACTAATCGTATGATTATATTTTGTTTGATAGGTTTCAAACCATTTGTTGGGTCATTGTTTTTATACTAAATCTGACTAGGGAGTACTCCATCTAATGAAACTACATTACCTGTGGATATTTCATTATAATTTCGACTGATCATGGTTTTGCTGATTTTGAAAAGATTTAAAAGATTTTTCCTATGAATCCATATACAGGTATAAAACTGTAATCCACTGACTACTTCACTGAAGTACAAAATACCTTTACTTGGTACTAGTTTCATCTTTTCTAGCCCACTGGTTCATGAAAAAAAAAACAATTAATCACCATTATGCCATCTTATAAATAATGTTAAAATGTCTTCTGCTGACTCGTTGTGATTGTTTTTTTTTATTTGACCTGTGGTTCTGGAGAAGATAAAATTGTAAAACGTTAAGGACCAGGATGTCATCGTCGACATCGATAACAGCAACAGACAACCAACAAAAGTTTGTTAGAAAAGATCACATGAAATATTGATTCAGATGAGCTTATGCATATGGAGTCAAAAGCATGAGAGAAAACCCACAAAGCTAAAATTAAAATAATTTTACTCATAAATCAGATCTTTTTATGATCCCAATCATTTACCTTTAGATCGGGTCAATTACTTTATGGTAATGAAAAAAGGTTATTATTTCTTTTGAAAGCTCAGTACAATAAAATCAGTGAAAATTAAAGGAAGCAAAAAAAAAAGAAAAAGATTATGAACATTAGAAAAATTAAATCAAAGGATAACAAAGCTTACTGTAGCTATAGTGTGGATGCATCCAGTCCGCAGAAGTCAGATATAAACTCTGAAATATGTCAAAGATATCATTTTCTTTTCTTTTCAATACCATATTTCACCACCAGAAAATTCAAAACGTTGAGTTCAGACTTTTTCAAATTTCACAGTTTGAAAGTAAGAATTCCTTTTAATTTGAATCACCTCGATATATATAATGATGGGATAGCTAGGAAACTGTTTTTAATTTTTTAAATCGAATTAAAATTTTTTTTGCCAGGACAGTAAATCAAATTCGCTTTTAAAATTTAAATTGGTATCTTCAATATAAATTGATCCATACAACGAGGGTTCGAATCTCACTGTGGGCCATGGAAACTAGTCCTTCGGATGAGAGCGTATACTTATAATTGAGGTCCCGTGTCACAGTAGGTGCTTGCACGAAAAAGGTCCCTCACTGCGCAAGCTAAATGGTTAAAAGTATAGAGTATAGGAAAAAATTGGTAGCTCTCCACTGGCAAGTGGTGGCGTCTCCATATGAGTGAAAAATTCACGATCGGGACGTTAAAGAACATACAAGCAAACAAACGTGAAAAAAAATATAAAAATAATAGATTTCTTAAAAATTTCTTTCAGTAATATAAGTAAGAGTTGCTATTAAAATTGACTTTTAATTTGATAACATAGTACTTACGGATAGTATAAACGCAAATAAGAAGAGTGTCTTCATCTTTCTTTCTGAAAAATGACATAAATAAAAATGAAATATCATTGCATTGGCAAATAAGAAACATTTCAAATTCATTGTGAAGACACTAACGAAGTAAACCTTTCCCGTTGCAAGGAAATTTTCTGTCTGATGTAATGTTTGTTTAGATCAGACGTCCTATGGCTAAAGTTTATAACTACATGCCATTTCTCGGAATATCTATATCTAAAACTTCGTTGAACTATCTAAAATGGAACTCGTATGACTGCATATTTGTACGGTTTATCTAACATTCCATTAGACGACCTATTTTTGAGATTAGCTAACTTCGAGTTCACCGAAATTTGTTCTTATGCATTGTCTTTTAATTGAACATCATTAAAATATAAGATTTACATGTACTTAAAACTGCAAACTCTTTTAAAAGGGATAGATGATAAAAATAAAGTCTGCCGTCGATTTATAATGTGTTAAGAATTTCATACATATATTGATATAGTAAATGGTGGATACTCCTTCTTAATCTCAAAAAGATAAAGAATACTGTGCAACAATATATTCAAGAAGTGGTGTGAATCAGATTTGGATACTCAAAAATTCCAAAGAACTTTTGATTTTACCAAAATCAAAAGCTTAAAAACGTACATGTATGACTTTTCACCTTTATAAACAACCATTCCCCACGATATATTAAAGTCCAGGCTTTTTTTATATCATTGACAGCTGCTTTTTAATAAAAATGGAACTCGTAAATTTACTTAACTGGTCATTGGTCATTTGCAAAATTACTTTGTAAAACACATTCTGATTGTACACACAAGTACTCTGAAGTTGACATCAAAGAGATGCTTGAGTTTCTGATTGACAATATCTATGTGGTTTTTGGAGACCAAGTCTTTCAACAATCTATTAGAATTCCCATGGGTACCAATTGCGCTCCGATATTAGCAGTCCTATTTTCATATTCACATGAAGCAGAATTTGTGCAAAATCTTATGTGTGAAAAGAAGGAAACACTTGATGTGGCCTTCTACTCGACTTTTAGATATATCGACGACGTATTGTCAATAAACAATGATATCTTCCATTTCTACGTCGATACGATATATTCGAATGAGCTTGAGATAAAAGATACCACAGAGTCTTACACATCTGTTTCATACTTGAATATTTTACTTGAAAAAGACGTTAATGCAAATCTAACAATCAAGCTTTATGATAAACGTGATGACTTGAACTTTTCTATCGTCAACTACCCTTACTTATGCAGCAGTATACCTTCATAACATGCATAAAGAGTATATATATCTCAGTTGATTCGATACGCAAGAGCATGCTCTACGTATGAACAATTTCTAAAAACGAGGTAAATTATTGACAAGCAATTTGATGAAACAAGAATATCAGCAGACACGTTTAAAGTCATCATTTCGTAAGTTTTATGGTCGATACAATGACCTTGTCAGCAAATACAATTTATCTTTGAGTAAAATGCTGACTGACGTTTTTCATACTAATTGTTAGTCCATTATTTATACATCGAAGTGACAACGGATTTCCCGTATTTACCTGATCATGAGAAGAAGCACACGGCGGGTGTGACCGGTCAGCAGGGGATGCTCACTCCTCCATGGCAACTGATCCCACCTCTGATGTTTCGGAGGTCCGTGTTTGCTCTGCTCCTATTTTGTATTGTTTAATGGACTTTGAGATTGAATACTGTTCGTTATCTCCAAATCCTTATACAAGAAAGAATACCTGTGTAGTGAAGGGAGCGACCAAAAATGACGGAGTATACGTAAATCAAATGTTTGGATCAGTAACTCTTTGCTTTATCTTTCCGAATTTTCTCAAATAGAGAGCAACAGTTCTGTGTATACCTAGGTTTACCAGCTGGGAGGACTCCATTCACTCATAAGATTTTGCACAAATTCTGCTTCATATGAATATAAAAATAGGACTGCTAATATCGGAGCGCAATTGGTAGCCATGGGAATTCCAATAGATTGTTGAAAGACCTGGTCTCCAAAAACCACATTAGATATTGTCAATCAGAAACTCAAGCATCTCTTTGATGTCAACTTCAGAGTACTTGTGTGTACAATCAGAATGTGTTTTACAAAGTAATTTTGCAAATGACCAATGACCAGTTAAGTAAATTTACGAGTTTCATTTTTATTAAAAAGCAGCTGTCAATGATATCAAAAAGGCCAGGACCTTAATATATCGTGGGGAATGGTTGTTTATAAAGTTGAAAAGTCCTACGTTTTTAAGCTGTTGATTTTGGTAAAATCAAAAGTTCTTTGGAGTTTTTGAGTATCCACATCTGATTCACACCACTTCTTGAATATATTGTTGCACAGTACTCTTGAAGTTTTTCCTTCACTACTGTCAATATTTTAGTGAGGAATAACGAAAATGGCTTGGTTGAACATTTACTGGAACCCGCAATGTATCTTTGTTTGTAACGATTTTTATGAAGTTTTAGAATCCAATACATATATGGTAGTTCAAATTCAATTTGGTTCTGTGGAATATTAAAAATATTTAAAACTGACATTTGATTTTGAAGAAAGGGAAGTATGAGTATAAGTAGGATTACCACTTGTAGAACCAAATCAAAATTCTTCTAAAATACAATTTATATAACGAGCCTTACAAATGAAGACAATGTTATTACCTGCTTTGTCGGCAGGGACCTGTACGTACTGATCATGTAATCTATCTAATTCTTTTTTCACTTCTGGATTATTGTATCTTATGCTTGAAAACATGAAATCTTTAGTACTCACTATTTAAAAATATGGTCAAGTTTTCTAAGTGTTCAAACTCTACGGTCAATGTCAATAGCAAAGGCCAAATATGTTATACCCATTGAAAGGTCTTGTCACGATGAATAAATAAGTGGAGTATGAAAGCCCTAACAGCAACTGTTTAAATGTTATGGACAAGGTAAAAATTCAGATTTTATTTTTGAAAAAGTGGGTCAAATTCTTAGGTCGAGTTTATTTTCAAGTTTGGTGGTACCCAAAGAGAGATCTTGTCACAAGAAATACATCTTTTACGAGGGTTGTCCCAGAAAAACGCGAACATTTTTAATATCTTTTGTTTTACTAGGACTATAAAGTTCAAAAAATTGAGATACATCATGATCAACATTTTTTGAATAATGTCTAAAAATTTCAAAGTAATATCTCTATAAATAAAATTTTCCTCTTATGTAAAGGAATCTATCAAATTAGCTGTCGGCGCAACACTGACGACGTCAAAACATATCTCGTAGTGTTTACGAATTTGTTACAAAAAGTGCGCCTCTAAATATTCATTTTTAGCACACATTCGGCAAAGTGTTGCATTATTTTTAGTTACCAAGTCATGCATCTCAAATACTAGTGTTACTTAAAGATTAGGGGGGGGGGGGTAATTCTTTCAATAGACAATTTCACAATCCCGATCATAAAGCTACCTGATCCAATTATTTAACAGCGGTCTTTACGTAGGCCTATGACGTCCCACTCTTGTCTTTTCAGTTAGTCTTTATTTATGTGCACATGTCTATTCTCTTCTATCAGAAAACCAGTCAAATCAACCTAAAACCTCTTCTACTAGATATAAACCTGTTCCCCATATTATGTTTGTGTTCTTTCATCGTTAACATTTTTTTCTATATGTAGGAGTCATATCCCGCTCAACATAAGTGCTGCTTGATAATTTGGTGCTCCGCATCACAGCTTAACGTCACCATTTTTGACAATGTCTAATTCAAAGCGCTATATATCGTAATAAATTTGTCATTAATGATGCTAAATAAATGAAATTTTATACACAAGTACACCAAATCATAGAGAATTTATAATAGTAAAATTTTTGATATTATATTGCCATATAGCCTGATAACAAAGAAAACTTCAATCACAATGTCATTTGTAAAAGTCGAAAAATTGTCGTGCGCCGACCACCGATATTTAACATCATTTAAATGCTGTTTTTATATGCATATGACATCACATGCCTATAATATTTTGTCATAACATCTAAAAGATAATTTCCCAACACCATGCCAAAAATTATTAGTTTTGGTTGAATAGTATTTAAAATATTCAAAAAGTTCGCGTTTTTCTGGGACAACCCTCGTACAGTATATATGAAAATATTTACCCCATTCAATCAAATGTTATGGCCAAGGTTATATATATTTTTTTGCAAATTTGTATTTGCCAAACTACCAAAGGCGGTACAGTAAGAAATTGAACAAAATCTGACAACGACGTTTCATACTAGTACTTACGTATTGGTCAGTTCGATCAAAGTCTGGATTTAATCTTTAAAAATTTGAAATACAAGACTGCGGATAATAACTGCAAACAAAGATAAAGGACGCATGCAGACTGGGAGTGTTCTACAACTGCTTTCGATAAGAAACCGGATGGAATGTTACTCAATATGCTGAAATATTAACATGACAACAAGAATGCAGAATAGCATTGTCTCTACAAAAAAATTAGATATATGACCTTAACAAGATAACCTATATACATATAAATAGGTATGACAGGTGTTAAAGAACTGATATAGTCTACCTTGTTGAAGTGGTAGATGAACACCCCATATCACTGCTTTGTTTAGATCATAATTATATGTAGTCCTTTCAATGGCCAAAATTTTGTTGCATGATTTTTTTACTAGTCAGTATTTTTCTCAAGATACAAATGTGTCATAGTTTTGTAATGTTTTGTATATATATATAATTGTCATTTATTGAAGGTAATTTGTATTTTTGTACATGTCGCAAAACATCTCATCATCTAGATTTTGGTGTAATGTTCTTTGTGAATTTTTATATGCTATTGTGTATTATGCAATTCTTTTTACCCCTAATTAAATGACTACTAGTATTTTATTCCTGATATAGTAGTTAATTCTTCTACATAAAAAAAGATTTTTAAAAACATAAAAAGTTTTATTGAATCGATATTTTGATACAAAGAAAAACACTCGGTTTTCTATTATAAACTTGTCAAAATTCAATTTCAAATAGAAAAGTAGAAAGAAATTCGGCAAAGTGAAAAGGTCAAAGATATTTAGTATTCTCCCAAATGTGTGAACGAAAAAAAAAAGATAACCACAAATAAGAAAACAAATTTTGTGAAACATATTTCAAAACTTGTTCAGACGATTTTGTCATTTCACGATGAAAAAGTGGAAATGATAAACAGTAATGAAAGCCATAAATCCAGTACTTTGGCCTTCATGGTGCATTGGTGCGAGCGCTTGGTTGTTTACGTCGCGAACATAATTCAAACTTCAGAACCTGAAGTATTGTTCCTCAGATGTGTCTGAGATCCTGAGTTGCATTAGTTGCTATCACGAAACAAATTCTTATTGCTCAAAGGCCTTTAGTGTATAAGTTCAGGTCTAAATCTGAAGCCCTTTACCTTCGATATGACAGTCTTTCAATATGAGTGAAAAAATAATTCTCAAAGGCAGTTTAACAAACAAATATAAAACTGTAATTGTTAAATTCAACCACAAATTCATATTTTTGTCTGTGAAAAGATTTTTAATAATAAACCAATTTTCTACTTTTTCCTAGCCACAGTGCTCAGGTGAGCGATGTGGCACATGGGCCTCTTGTTAATCTACTATCTTAAATATTTATTTATTATTTAATTTAATATAATAATATTTAATTATTATCTCAAAGCCTTAAAAATATACGATTTGTGAAAACAAAGATAGAAGGCTCACTTGACTTGGCTCAGATGAGCTAAAACATTATCAATCAATCAATCAATTTATTGGATGCATGCACTGCTGGTATATCAAAACTGTTCAAATTGTAACGTGTCAAAAGATACAGATACAGCGAATGTATGTATGTGTAAATAATCGCCTGCAAAGTATACAAATAAGTATACAATAAGGCATTAAGAGTTTTTTCGTGTAAAATAAAACATAATTACCCTCAATCTCTTAGCAAACAATCACCAATTTATATTAACGTAGGTAAACAAAATTATATTACTCAAAAATATTACTCATCATATTTATATTACTCAAAAATTTTACTCAACTTATAAGTAGAACATCCCGCTCTCTAAGGTGTTATGAGTTCTCAACAAATAAGTACTCAGATAGTCAACACTTAATTAACCTAAAAGAAACTTTATGTTATTGTAGTTATATGTCCACTAAAAGCTAGTAGACCCATTCCCGCGAGAGTAAATACGTATTTTTGATGCACGTTCATTACGTGTGATGACACGACCTTTCGATTGGAAATCCAAAACTCAAGGTGCTGGCGTTTAGCGGCATGACGTTAATACACCCTTAGAGCGCAAGTCACGTAACTTGCCAACAAAGGGCGCCAAATTCCAGATTAATACCACATTTTCATTACAAAATCATAACCCCAAGGCAGCGTGGAGCCACAACAGAAATTTATTTAAAATCTTTTTCAATAACAGGAAAGTCACGATTAGACATATTTATTTGGTGGAAAGAACATTAGGTAGTGAAGATAAAAGTTTGTTCAAATCGAGATTTCATGAGTAAAACGAGGCTTCAATTAGTTATATAATTATTGAAGTTTTACATACCAAAATAAAGGAAAAGGAATTTGCTTATGAAAAGAATGACAATGGTAACATGTAATTAGGTTAACTTTGTATCCAATGTATGGGTTTCTTAAAAACCTTTACTGTTGACTGTCTTACACTCTATATATTGATAACAATATTGCGGATCTAAAATTAATCAAAAATAGTAGAATAGGGAATTTGGCCCGCCGTGATCCCTATGTATTGATCATGTAGACGGAGTACTCCATAGTCAGATTTAGTATTAAAGCAATGACCCAACAAATGGTTTGAAACCTATCAAACAAAATATAATCATACGATTAGTTGTTTTTACCTGATAAACACGGTATGATGACGACCACAGACTTAGTGAAATGTTCGGTTTAAACAGTTGGTGAAATCTCTGTATCAACTTATTTGTCAGTAGCTTACCCTGGTTTGAAAGTTGATGGTATTCAAAACATGTTCTGCATATCGAATTAGTTGTGGAATGCAATAACCACATGCAGGTTATGTTAAAATATTTAAAAACCCGTTTGTTTCTTTCTGTGATAACTCTTTAAAAGTAAGTAAAGAGGATTTCTCGATATTAATATTTGAATGACTGTAAATTTTGCCAAGTGAAAGGTCTGGAACTAAGAATGCGTTATATATGCATGTAAATCTCGTGCGGCAGTCTTTGGTCTTTGTCACTTTGATTTTTTGTCTGGGGCTCGTTTCTCAAAAAGGCCTACGACCAGTCGTAAGCTTAGTCCGGACTAAATCAGTGACTAAACCCGAGAATCGGACTAAGTTGCGTTTCACAAAAAGGCGGAGATTTAGTCGAGACTAAATTTGGGTTTAAATCTAGGCCTACTCGTGAGTAGGCGTAAGTGCTTAGTCTGTATACACATTAGAAAAAAGGCATGTGTTTTAATCATAAAGAGTTAAAAGAATTATTATTTTATACGTATACGATATAATACCTATTCATATACATGTACATAATTATATGATATGCCGAAAATCGTGAAAATTCATAAACAGCATATTGTATTATGAGGGAAATTAGAATGGCTGTTAAATCCAGCGAAGATGCTGTGACTTTTTCAGCAAAAGGTGGCATGAACTTACGGAAGGGACATTGACTTACTTGTTATGACTTATTTGTTTTAACTTTTTTGTTTTGACTTATTTGTTGTGAATGTTTCGTAGCTAGTTATAACTAAGTGTAAGGAAGCTATTGAAAATCTGCTGCTTGGCTTACTTTATAATAAAAATGATATTTAGTCCTATTTTAACTGTGATTAACAAATTGTTGTTTAACGTCCAGTACAGTTGTGATTTCTAAAGTAAACATTATTTTTGTAGTTATAACTTAATTCTTATTTTCAAAAAGGTATTACGTAATTCTTAAATGTAACTTCCAGTTTGCATAATATCTGAAAACAAGAACATGACAGTCACTACTATTTTATCTTGTCTTTAGTAATGAATTCAAGGACATTTTTTTCTTTTTTCTGAAACTATACGTTGCCTCCATCTTTCACGCCACTTTTTGTAAACTAAACTTGCCATAACAAATTCAAAATAACAAGAATTCAAAGTAAAGTCATAAGAACTAAGTCAAAACACATAAGAAATAATCAAAACACATAAGAAATAAGTCAAAACACATAAGAAATAAGTCAAAACACATAAGAAATATCCCTCAAGGGCGTCCGTAATTAACAGATAAAAATTTAGTAATCACATCAGTTCAGTACGTTTAACTACAAAACTACAATTAATTGTTCTCTATAGCTTACCTACACTTAGTTAGAACTAACAGAAAAAATCTCAAAACAAATAAGTCAAAACAAAACAGCTATAACAAATAAGTCATAACAAGTAAGTCAATGTCCCTCCAGGGCTTCCGTATGAACTAGAAATTTTTAACTAAGAATTTTCAATACAAGTTGGGTAAGATTTTTTAAAGAAGTGCCAGAATTTCTTCGTTGAGGGTTGGGGGGGGGGTCAACCCTACCGTTTTTATTGCAGTTATGTGTTTTCTGTATAAATAAATCTGTGTAAATTATGGACTGACTTCAACTTTCAGCATTTCTCTTTTTAGCTGAATATTTTGATCACCAAATTAACTGTACTCACCACCACTCCCATCCCCTTCCCCATTAACTTTTTTAAAAACGATGCTACATGCTGTAGGTCCTGGATAATTTTTTGTTGTTTGAAATGGATGTTTCAATAAAATCCTCAAACAATATCCATTTTTATACTAGTATTTTAGATGATGAAAAAAATATTCGGTAACTATGCCATCAGCCGAGTTTATGTACTTTAACTTAAATTAATGTATCTTTGATGCTCCCTTTTAATTGCATGTAATTAAATATTATATTAATAGAATATAAAAATTTAAATTTGTAAAATGCTCCGGTATTATAATTAAAGTATTCTGTCCATAATACTGTTCATTCCTATTTCACTGGAGTCACTATCGGGAGGTGAGATGTGTAGAAGAGTCTATTATTTTTTTCGTAAAGATGCTTTTGATTCATTGTCAATCTATCACGTTTCTCGGACGAAGTTTGCCTAAAAAGGTTTTTTGGATAGATTTTTGAACAGAAAAATAATTTATATTATATTTGAAACAACACTACTCATATAATAATGATGATAATAAAGTTTTGTAAAATGGTTTTATTGTTAATGTAAATCGAGACTTTAAGTCTAGATGACACCTTCAATAAACATTCTTCATCTATAAAAAAAAATAATAATGTATGAAGTTATGAATATATCCTCATTAAAAAATGAAACGGAGTGGATATATTTAAGGAAAAGATGATGATGTTGAAATTAGTACCTTTTCCGATCTAAATGAATCTGATTTGAAAATATTGAAATGGAAAATTCAAATGGAGAAATTTATAAAATAACTAGATTTCTTGTCTGTACATGTAATATGGTTCACAAGAATTATAGATTTAAAACTAATTTAGCTTTTGCAAGCCATCATTGATACTGCAATTGCTATATATAGGTACGCATTTTTACATGGACCATGTAGATTATGTATATTATTATATCTATATCAATGTAATACTGGGTGTCCAAAATACAATTATACACAGTAGGTATATACATGTATCAAATGAAATGCCAATATGTCTAATTCGTAATGAATAAATGGATTGATATTATAAAATGAAGACAACTGATAATTTTTCTTCGAAATTCTCTTATCCATGTTTTAATGATTATCATTATGATATGATTTCAAAATTGTTAAATTTTCACAGTGCGCCTATGGGTCGGGGGCTCCGGTCCTTCACTCTCTCTGGTAGAGTATTTTAACTAGAGAAAAACTTCCCTGAGATACTGGTTACACCCCGCACGACTTTCAAATATATTGCTACGAGCCTGTTCCATCCCTATGCTATGGAACGCCATCACTGCCTTACAGCACAAAACTATGCATTCATTATGTCAGTCTATCATTACGTGACATGAACATATCTTTACGTTATGTCAATTTTTTATGGGGTGATGTAAAAATATCTTTACATCATCTCAATGCTGCATTACATGAAGTAAACACATTCTTCCATTATGTCAGCACTTTATAACTTGAAGTCCAAAGTTTATATGTGAAGTGAAAATATGTTTACATTGTGTTAAAACATTATTACGTGAAATGAATGTTTCTCTATATTATTTCATTTCTTTAATATGTGAGGTCAAAATTGCATTACGTCAAGTTAATTTCGTTTTACATGTACATGTGTTCTATGATTAAATTTATCATTACGTTAAGTCAAAGTCCATTCCCTTTTGTGTGTGTATATTTCTATTATAACTTAGCATTATTACGTGATGTTACTGTATCTTTATTATACGCTGAGGTCATTACAGTGTGAGGTGAAAACATCTTACCTTTATGTCAGTGCTTTATTACGTGATGTAAAAAGGTTTATAGCATAATGTGAACATATATTATGGAGACAGTCCCGGCGTTCCATATTATACCATCACTTTATTACATTTATGTCAAAACTCCATTCCGTGATGTGGATAATTATATAATTACGTTATGTCAACTCTTTCTTATGTGATTTAAAACCTATCTTTACATTGTGTTAATTCTTTATCATGTTGATTACAAATGTTCATTACGTGCTGTAAAATACATTTACATTATGTCAAAGTTGATAACCGTGTTTTCATGACTGGGAAGGGGGAGGGGGTTTCCTGATTAATTAGGACAAATTACAGACATATTATATGAGGGGAGGGGGGTCTGGCTTCCTCTTTTTTTCCGACATAACATTATCATAGAAAATGTTCATTGAAATTCCGCCCCACTTTTTGCTGAAGTGTATGGGTAATGTAGTATTTTTGGAAATTTTTAGGACTGATCGATGTTAGACCCCCCCCCCCTCTTTCACCCGAAAAAGGATTTCCGAGTTTGGACATTTTTTTGTGCTTTTTCATGCATGTACGTTATTTTTTTCTGGCTGACAAACCTCCCCCAACTTTCAAAAACGATGCAACGTCACTGGAATGAGTCATTTTTCAACCATTGCAGGACTAGAATTCTGTTACAAAAATCTACCAGTCCCTCACTTAAATCAATTGACCATGCCTCAGTAAACATAGGCACATATCAGTGGCGATCTTGGGTTCTTTAAAAGCTATAGGGGTACGGTATGGTGTCTAAGTTGGGGACCAGGGGGTGAAGGCCTGGAGGTTCTCAGGCTTAAGTTTTTTTTTTATATATATATATAAAACGTTTCAACTTAATTTCAGTTATACTTTATGTGAAACTAATGCAATGTCCTACAAAGTAAAACCAATTGATTAATTTCATGCATATTTTGGTCACTAAAGATGGAAGGGCGGGATCCCCCCTCTCCCCACCCACCCACCAGTGCACGTATGAAATACGATGTGTTTACACTTTTAAAAAAAGAAGGGTTAAAGACTGATAAAAAGCTTAGGACAGTGTTTTGTAGTTAGATCAGAAGTTTCGGATTTTTCAAAATAATTCAAAATAAAAAGGAAAATATTGCTGCATGACACATACTATTTGATTTGCGATAATTATGAGATTTAACGGCCATTGAATTTCGACGTTAAAAAAAAAACAATCGTCAATATAAAGATTCCAGGAACATGATCCTATTTATAAATTTTAACCTGATATTTAATTAAGAATTAATTAAGTCTTGTGTATAATTTAATATTTGATATGTTTATTTTAAATTATTTGCATGTTTAACATACCGGTATGTGCATGTAATACTGAAAACACAAAACAAACTTTTAGGCATAACCTAAACCTTACGTCACACAATAAAGAGTTGAAATATTTTAAGATATACTGACAAGAGGCTAAGCATTTTAGACACAATGTAAAGATACAATGGCATAACATAATAATGATTTGTCAAAAAGTAAGGAAAGAATTAGCCACAAGTGCCGTTTTTTTCACATCATGTAATGAAATTCTGACATCGTGTTATAGCGACTTGATATTGAATTAAAGATAAATTCACAACATGTAATGAACTACTTAGACCAAATAGTAGAGAGTGCACATAATGTAATAATGAGTTGAAATTATATACATGTAAAAACATCTTTACACCACGTAAAATTGTTTTGACTTAATGTCATAAAGAGCTGATATAATGCAATGGAAGATTGGCGCAATGTAATTGAAGTGCGAGTTAATGCCATAAGACTTAACATAATGTAATGGAAAGTTGACATAACGCAATAGTAGTGTGTGTAAATGTCATAAAGAGTTGATATAATGTAATGGAAGACTGACACAATGCAATAGTGGTATGGGTTAACGTCATAAACAGTTGACATAATGTAATGGAAGGTTGACACAATGCAATAGTAGTGTGTGTAAATGTCATAAAGAGTTGACATAATGTAATGGAAGGTTGACACAATGCAATAGTAGTATGTGTAAATGTCATAAAGAGTTGACATAATGTAATGGAAGGTTGACACAATGCAATAGTAGTGTGAGAAAATGTCATAAAGAGTTGATATAATGTAATGGAAGATTGACACAATGCAAAAGTGGTGTGAGTAAATGTCATAAAGAGTTGATATAATGTAATGAAAGACTGACACAATGCAATAGTGGTGTGAGATAATGCCATAAAGAGTTGATATAATGTAATGGAAGACTGACACAATGCAAAATTGGTATGGGTTAACGTCATAAAGAGTTGACATAATGTAATGGAAAGTTGACATAACGCAATAGAAGCGTGTGTAAATGTCATAAAGAGTTGACATAATGTAATGGAAAGTTGACTCAATGCAATAGTACTGTAAGTAAATGTCACAAAGTGTTGACATAATGGAATGAAAAGTTGACAAAATGCAATTGTAGAGTTCTGCTATAAGGCAGTGACGGCGTTCCATACTATGCCATATAATTTATGGCTTTTACTCATAGGAAAACTTCGTTTTATTCCAAATTTTCGAAAGTACGTATAATACCGGGTATACACGTTTATATTTTTCTATAGTATATATATTTCACTTTTAAAATATATCTGAGCATACCAAAATACATATAACTATTTAATATAAAAGTTGTGGTTGTAGAGGGGGAGGGGGTTGTGTTCAAAATGATAAAAGATTTGCTCAATCAATTTTTTGTGTGACTGTGGGCCCCTAACCCAACCCCAATCTGGCCCTTTTGTCAAGATTTCAGAATCCGCTAATACTAGCTAGTATGTAAATGCTTTGACCTTGAAAATACAGATAGATTCGAGTATTATATTTGTTTGAAAGACGATGAAAAGCCAGGGAAAATTCGTGCTTCTTGTGCTTAACTTTTTATAATCAGGTTTAATTGTGATCCACCGCATGTTATTGAATTCTCTAAACCAAATAAAATACGATATGCGCATGCTTAGTACCTAGCGGTAAGGTCTTAGTCTTAGGCCCAGTCTTACGCCATTTTCTGAAACGTGATTTAGGCCCGACTAAATTTTGGCGTAACTTTCTTAGTCGGACTAACTTAGGCCCAAATCTACGACTTTTTGAGAAACGAGCTCCACTTAATCAAAATTTATGAGCAAAGTTAAAGACAGAGAGAGAGAGACAGACAGACAGACCGATGGACACGACAAAAACTATATACCCCCGAAACTTTGTTTTCGGGGGCATAAAAAAAAAAACAAAGCTCGAGCTCTGTTTTCAAAAACTGTTTACGTTTCACCGGGTGTGTTCAATTTGTTAAACCTTGCACGCATCACTGAGCACGGACTGTTAATACTGGTGAGTTGATAATTCTCTCTCACACTTCTACTCTAAATTTTCTCCATTGTAGTTTGAATATTTTTCATTAATACACATTTTTTTTTTTACTTTTCTTAAGTGTTAAAGATCAGGTTTTCTTTGTTAAATTACAAGGATGTATCAATCAAATGCGTCCCCAAATTCGTAGTTTCAATAATTGCCAGATATAATAAGTTTGTTTTATTACATTTGCTAGAATGGTATAGCAACATGGAAGCCGTTACATTATACAAAAAAATGAGAAAAAATAACTTCAAATCTGTGTATGCCTTATGGGTAGGAAGTTTCGATTCAAAGAAATCTAAATTAGTCTGCCTAGACATGTATTCTGTTTTGTTCTCTACGTTTGACGGCAAATACATGTACCATCATACGTGTTAAATTATTTTCAACTTAAAATCAATTTCTCATTCCAAAGTCTTTTTTCCAATTCAATAGATCAAATGATGTTAACGTTGAAGAGTTTTTCGTGTAAGAATTAGGCTATACCCTTGTACAATGAGCAAGGCTTAATTGATTAATCATTCTTTTTTTCAGAAAGGATGTTTGGAAAACGGTGATGTGGAATTGTTTTGAGTGCATAATAAAAGTAGCATAACAGTTGGGACGAGACGAAACCTGAATGTACCCAAAGTTATATTACATCTTCACATGTCTACTTGATTAACTCTACATGTTTGGTATGGATTACAAAAAATCATATTTCAATACAAGAACTTTATTTTCATTATTTGTACATTAAAATTAAACTTTCCCATGTATGTTAAATTTTTTATTAATCAATTTTTGTTAGGAAACCCCATTTGGTAATGCCACTATCAGTGTTTACGACAATGTTTTGATGGCGTGTCAAATCCCCTAATATAGTTTGAGGACACTATTGACTTCAATTTGTTATTACTTGCTAAGACATTCCAACCCAGGGAATCATTAAAACGGTGATTTCGAGGAAGGCAAATCTTTTTCTTTACCTTTTTTTACGTTTTGTTTCCGTTTTGTTCACTTAAAACTTTTTAAAATAATTTTTTGCACTGAAGTGAAATGCATTAACAACACTTACAAGCGGTTCAAACTCTTAAGTTAACAATGAAAGCCCATTTAGAAGGAAATACACATGTAGATTTATTTGAAACATTAAAAATGATTTATGAAAACTAATTTGTTAATTCTTAAATATATTCTTCATAAAGGGTTTGATGTTTTAATGATTGTAAAATTAATTTCTGTTTTTAATAAAGGAGTCTGAACACACTTTATAGAAAATACAAAATTTCTGTAAAAAGTGATAAACCTCTTCAATAAAACACGTTTATTTACACCACATTGACACTTCACATGACAAAAAAGATATAAAATTGTATATATAGCGTTGTAATAAACTTTGTCATTTATTATCCCTATCAAACAAGTCTTTGAGATAAAGAGTTCCGGTCTTTTTAACACAATAACTCTGTTATCACGGATTGCTTGCAGAAAATAACCATTTTGTGTTTTCTGCAGCTGTAAGTTGTGATTCCCTGTTATTTGTATTTTTGGAAGACTGTATAGTTACGTATATCTATGCAGCCATCTTGGTGGATTTTACCAAGAATACTTCCAAATCAAGAAAGGAATTTAATACACATCCTTTGATTGTAAAAGACAAGGATAAATCTCAGATTAAAGCAAATAATACACGTATTTATAAGCGTATATAATCAACTTTGTACTTGCACACTAAATTATAGGAATCCGTTTAATATGGGACTGAAATGTCCATACAGAATATCTATCAAAGTGGATGGCAAAGTAATTGAATTGTATGAAGTTGTACGGAGTTCAATTCTGGTCAGCTATTAATGCACCTTTCAACAGAAAAAATGACTCTTGAGATACAATATAGTTAGCATTTGTGGGATGGTTCAATTAAAACAAAAACCGGAAGGGGACTGGTATTGCTAATGCAATTCTCTCGGTGTGCTTGTTTATTTCGAACTAATTCATTGGTTTTTTTTCTTACATTTTGTGTTACTGAGGAGATAATTTCAATTTTGATACTTTAGCTCTATATTCATGTTAATGAATTTTTTATGGAAAGGAAGTGGTTCTTTAACGATGATGTAGCTGGCAGAAGGATAAAACGTACGCTGAACTAGGACCTTAGGTCCCCCGCGCAGTTCACGTCTCTCGGGTCTGTTTACTCCGCTACAAAATGTAGTGCGTTGTATACGTAAAGTGAAAATAGAATAAATCGTGATACTGTGAAGCCTTTTCAGTGTAAAAAAAAAACCCAGAAAATTTATTTTTGTCAAGGGAATAACCATCTGTGATGGGTATTAGAAAACGAAGAGTGGGAGGGGGGTTGCTGAGCAACATTAACTTCAATATTATAAGATATATGATATATTAGAGTTTAACATTTATGGATTACATTGGGTGACCTGTGGTCTCCCCTATGATTTTATTATTCCATGTAAGGTTATAGTATCTATATAACACAGTGCCTAACCTCTGATCTCCTTACTGATAGTGAGCGACTCAGAGTTAACGACGTACGTCCAGTCTCTGCATTCGCAGATCTCTAACAAGCGAGGGGGGGGAGGGAAGATTTTGCCCCCTACCACCCCCTTTTCATTTCGCTCGGACTTTTCACCAATCCTTTATCATAATGGAATAATTATTTGTTAATAAATTATTTAATGTTTCTTTTGTCTTCCTTATGAGGTCATGCTTAAATAGGCGACATCATCACTTTAACACTCTTTGCCGGAAATCCCTGATTTT